>PVLA01008459.1:0-88410 GCA_004027455.1 Hydrochoerus hydrochaeris | reverse complement strand
AGGAGAAGGAGAAGGAGAAGGAGGAGGAGGAGAACAACGATGAGGAAGAGAAGGAGGAGGAAAAGAGGAGAAAGAGGAGGGAGAGAAAAAGAAGGTAAGGAAAGAACAGCCTCATGACTAGATTCTGAGAAGTTCCAACCCACACAACCGCTGCTTTCCTAATACACAGAACTCTGTTACTATAGTCAGTCTAGGTATTTGTTTACTCCTGACAAAAGCTACTGTGGTTTGGATATTGTTTGTCCTCCAAGATCCATCAATTGGGAGCTTGGGCCTCAGTGTGCTAATACTGGGAAATGGGACTTGAAGATGTGGATCCTGGTAGAACGTCCTTGGGTCAATTGGGACACTATGCTTGGAAGGGACTATAGGATTCACCACCTCTCCGCTTTCCTGCTTGGTCATGTGATTTTGCCTTCGGTCTGTGCTGCTGCCATCTGCTATCATCATGGCCTTATATATATGAACTAAATAAACCTCTTTTCTCTGTACAGCTGGCCTGCCTCAAGAATTTGTTATAGTAATGGAAAATTAATTAATACAATGTTCTTTCCTCTACCTGTACTTACCACCAACAATGTGAGGTTTTCTGTGTGACAGTCTAAGCACTTGACATGTGGTAACTCATTTAACCCTCATAGTAACACCAAGGTCAAGTGCAATTATTCTATTTTACAGGTAAGGCAAAATGGCAAAGACAGGTTAAAGAAACTTGATCAAGTTTACATTCATAATGAGAGGTGGGCCAGGGATTCAAATCCATGACTCCAAACCCTTGTTCTTAGCATGTTCTGATCCCTGAATTGTTGCATACTTTTATATTTGTTTTAAACAAATACTAGTAGGTTTTAAATAGGAAAATACTATACTTGCTATTTTTATACTTTACTTTCATCTTACCAAGCTGGGTATCTTTACAAGTCAGGACATAAACAGTATTTATTTAAAATCATAGATAGCACTTGTAATAACCACCTTACAATTATATGTACAGTTGCTTTATGGATTGTAAACTTTCTATGTAAGTTTTATGCACTATATCTCCCCCTGTGTCTTCATACCCAGAAAGCTGCCTGCTTAGCGCTTAGTGGAAGCTCCACACATTCCTACTTGTTAAATTAAATGAGGGTAACTATTCTTGAATCAAACTACAATGGGTTAAGCAGGCCTTTTAGAAGGCAACTCTAGAACCCAATCATCATTTAAAATACATTACCTCTAAGTTTCTAATTGTTAAGCTACATTATGAGTGAATTTTAGAACAAAATTCAATGTGTAAATTCCAGGGAATAAAGGTAACATTAGAAATAACCATTATGGCCCAGGGGTATAGGTCAATAGCACAGCACCTGGCACTTGCCTGGCAAGTGCAAGGTCCTGAGTTTGATTCCTGATACAAAAAAAAAAAAAAGACAGAAACAAATTATCATTATAAAGATATCTGTAAGTACTAGTAACTTTCACAGCTTATTAGTTCCACACTATATACAACTGGATTTTTAACTAAGCCTCTGCCATACTCAAAGTTCTGTGCCCAGCACTGTCCCTAAGCTAGTCCTCACCAACCTACTTAGTCAATAGTATAATTGAACCCTACAGTTTAAAGGACTAGAGAAAATAGTACATATTACAGTGGATTCATGGGAAATTTCTAAATGCCAACTGAAAATGTCCTGAAAACATCTCCACCTGACCTGGTATTCAGAGCATTCCTTGCCATGCTGTGGTATCCAGGTATATTAACATGTCATGTGTTCTGGACATACTTAGCATTAGTAGCATCATCATCATCATCATCATCATGACAGAGTACTCATTAGTTGACTCTTTGTGCTGGATATACGGTAACTGTGGTCTTCAAAATAATCCTAAAGGTAGGAATTATCATTTTATCTATGAAGATACTAAGTTAAAGAGATTTGGCAACTCCATTATTAATAGTAGCAGGACATGTAGGATTAGAACTGGAATTTTACTTTAGGTCTAACTGATCCCATAATCCATTCTCTTTCCTCTATATCCTGATTCCCATTCCACTTCAACTACTTATACCTACGTAAAATTATTTGGTTACTGAAGAGATGGCTAAACATTAGAAAACCAGTGCAACTTCAGTATGTCTCAAGGAATTGATGGCAATATAAATAGAAGACTGAATAATAGCACAAAGATAATAAATATACAAACATCTTGAATTTTTTTTAAAAAACCACTAGATCAAAGTGAAAAGATGTTCTAAAGTAAAAGCAAAATAAAACAAAAAACAAATTACTTACACACTATATGAAACCAACAACTTTCTTCCCAATTGGCTTCCCAAACTGCCCGAGGCAGAGCAAACCCCCCATAGCTTCAAGGAGATGAGAATGTCCTGAGTAGCGCAAACCCAGTAAAGCATTTGTTTTCATCTGTAATTTTTTCCAAAAGGGAATTAATGGCCAAATGACATTTTATGGTTATTAGTATTGCTATAAGAACAAAACGAGTTCAGTTTTAAAAGATATTTCAGCTGTGCTAACCTCCCAACTCAAAATCATTTGCCAGGACTTGTCAAAGAGGACAATTTTCTGAAACTGCCTAAGCCTTGCATATCATTACACATCCCTGGTTTCTGCCCATTAAAATGACAACTTCCCTCATGTACGATAACCAAAATTGTGCCCACATTACTTACAAATGTCCCAACTGAGAGCCACAGATTGCTAGAAACCTTTTTTTTTTCCATTCTATTTCAAGACTACTAATGACTTTTAAAAGTGTTTATTTTTTTTTTCTGCCACAGATGTTTATTCAATCTTTCGTGGTAGTGATTCTTTGCAGTTTCATGCAAAATTCATCCTCAAAGTTTTCTTTTAAAATAACCCAACATTTGTTTTGTTTATTTAAAAGAAACCCAAAAAGCTAACTTTATTTTACATCATTATAGGATACTAGATAATTACTGGGAGCAGAAATAAATGCTATGATGTTTTAGAATTGTAGTATTCTAAAATTTAAGAAATTGAAAAGGAAGCAGGAAATCATCTATTCCAAGGGGTATCCGTGCCTCATTCAAAACAAAAACACAATATATATGTGTGCATTTTTCTTAGAAAAAGAGTTCAACAATTCTATTAAGTACTCAAAAAGCTGTATTATCCAAAAAAACTCAGGAATCAGTGACTTTAACAGTTCTCTCACTTCACTAGCAAGGAAAATACCACTCAGAGTGATCAAGTAATTGACAAGCAAGACTGTACCACTGAACCTTACTACCACAAACATGCAAAGTGAACTCCTGGGAATGACTTAACTCAACAAAAGGACAGGAATTTCCACAAAATCATTCACCAGCTATGTGTAACAATAAAGTTCCTTATATTTATATCAGTCACTCATTAAGGAAGTCGGTTATTTTAAAGGGGAAACTAGGGAATAAGTATCACTAAATTTATTTGGAAGTCTGCTCTTCTGATTATTTTGATACTTTTAAAAACAAAGTGTATTTATATCTTTAAATATTACTCCTGCATGAATAAGAAATTTAATTCTCGAGAGAAGACAAGATTGCAGTTCAGTGAGCAACAAAATACAAAGCCTCCAGGGAGAAACAATCCATATGCCAGAATAAAACACCCTAGAGAGACCCAGACAGAGGGAGATGGATCCTCTTGACACAGGAAGAAATTAAAACTTAAAAAAGCTCATCAAATACTTCAGGACTACAACTGAAACAGCTAAAAACTAAAGGGACACAGCATTTTTGCAATGACCCGCCAAGATTGCACCAGCTTGAATCCGGAGCCGCCCAAACTCATTCGCACCGCCACTGACAGGAAGAACGGCAGCATTGAAGTCTGGGGTTGGTGAGCCCAATGGAGAGCAGAAAGTGGGGCCAGTGGAAGAACCTTCATTGATCCACAGTCAGTGCTGGGAGTGAGACACCCCCCACCAAGGGAGGGGTGCGACCCGGTGCCGTGTTGGAGTAGGGCAGGAGGAGCCTGAACTGGGAGTGACAGTGACTTCAGTTGGTTGCTCCCTCCCCAGAGCAGATTCGTGCGATTTGCTTGGACTGGGCCGCGCCCCTGGTCGGGACCCAATGAGACATCCCAAATTGATTCCCTGCAACTAACACACACTGACTGGTGAACACCCCTGAAGTTTGGCTGGCCCAGTGGGGAGGGGCAGGCATACACAGCCTGCTTACACCTCAGTGACAAGAGCAGGCGGGAAAGGGCAGAGTTCCCTTACCAGCTTCAGAGGAAACATGGCCAATAGGGAAGGGGCTGGGACCTGCATTGTAACCTATTTGGGGAGGAAGCCAGGGCCATGACAGGAGAGAGAGGCAGGAGGAGGCTCCCAGCCCAGAAACCTGAGAGCACTGATCCAGGAGAAGGAAAAACAAGGGAGACTGAGGGCGGCAAACACGCAACATTAGGCATGGCTTCAATAGACATTAAGAGATATCTTTGAGACTTGTAGACGAGCTCAAATCTGAAATATTAAATCAGGTAAAGCAGGATATGAGTAGAGTAATAAAAGAAATGCTCTCAGGAAGCGTCTCTCAGGATGATACAGACGAAAAAAGGGAGGAACACAAAAAAAGGAGAGAAACATTCGATAAAGAATATAAAGAAAATATAGAATACATGAAGCAGATTCAAAGAGACTACCAGGAAATTAAAAACTCCATTGAAAGCTGGCAAAACTTGTTAAAAGAAACTAAGGATAGACTATCAAAACTTGAAGATAAGTTTGCAATGTGTGATCCTGAAAGGAGAGATCTCAAAAATAACAAGGAAACAGGCAATAACAATACAAAGGCTAGAAGATGACAAGAGAATCTACAATTTAAGAATAAGAAACATGAATGAAGAAGCAGGAATACATGCAGGTGAATTACAAAGGTTATTCACGGAAATAATTAAGGAAAACTTCCCAAGCATGGGAAAAGAAAATGATATTCGGATGTGTGAGGCATACAGAACTCCAGCCACCTACAACCAAAACAGAGCTACACCCAGACATATAATAATCAAGATACCAGAAATTCAATATAAAAACAGAATATTAAAAGTCATCAGAGAAAAGAAACAGATTACCTATAAAGGTAAGTCCATCAGAATCACGGCTGACTTCTCGACACAGACTATCACATCAAGAAGAGCTTGGAGTGAAGTCTTCCAAGTCCTGAAGGAAGGTGGCCTCCAGCCCAGATTGATGTACCCTGCAAAACTGTCACTAGAAATTCATGCAGAAACAAGATGCTTCCATGACAAAGAGGAACTGGGGGAGTTTGTGACCACCAATCCAACCCTGCAGAGAATGCTGAAGGACATTCTAGAGAGAGAGAAAAAAAATACCAGGATTTTAAGAGCAGTGGCAGAAAGGCCTCAATGAGTGGGGCAGGCAGTAGAATGAAGGAGAAAACTAAACAAAGGCAGAAAAGTAGTATAGCAGAAATGAGGCAGAGAAGGATAACTAGAAACACTAACACAGATGGCCTTGATATGCTATATTGTTAATAGTGCACCAGGATTTAAAACACACATTACTCACACTACTCTGCTTAGATGTATTATATTCTGTTCCAGTCCTTCTACCTGTACTAGATTTGAGGGCATAGACAGTAATCCTGAAAATAACAGGATATAGTATGGTAATCATCCTTAATTTCCTATTAACTTAATCTAAAGCTCTGTAAAACCTATACAGTTTTATCATGACTGATCATAATTGAATCTGGTTTGTTGGATCACTGTTTTGTATTGATAGATTTTATTCAAAGCTGTTATGATTGGTAGTATCAAGTCTGAGAGTATAGGCAACTGCACTTAAGATGACAAGATCCACTAGAATATCCACTCTGGTTCGATTATTACCTGCCTTTGAAGTTTTATACTGTCTACAATGTTTTATTTTACTAATATTGTTATTACTGCTATACTCAATTATACTGCTATATTCAGTTATGCCTGATGATATAGACATTCTATTGAAGATAATAAGAAACAACACAGTAATCATTGTAGATCACCTTGTACTGTGGTTTTATATGACTTTTTGGTTTCATGTTTTTATAGGAATTTGTTTTGTTTTGTCTTGCTAAGTTTTGTTTTTCCCTCTAATACAGAAAGGATAGAAATACATGTAGAGATTCATGAATGCATAGCTGTTTACACTCTCACTGTTTGAATACCTACTTTGTATGCTTTAATTTTGTAACTTGAACAACTATTTCTAAGAGGATAATATGTAATTTATTAACTAGTGATTTCTTATTGTTTATCTCTTTTTTTTGGAATTCTGTATTATCGCTACCCTTTACATGCTTTTGTTTCTCTTTAAATAAAATCTTTTTAAGAAAAGAAATTTAATTCTCCAATTTTTAAAGACAAAATATGTATTTGAAAAATTTGGATTATTTGAAAAATATTTTGCTGATCAGAGAAAAAGTCTCTGGTACCTATACGAATTAGAAGACAGAAAATATCCCATGGATCCTCAAAAGAAAATGTCAGTAATACTAGGCAGGTGATTTAAACTCATTTTATAAAAATCAGATAAGCTAGCTTTGTAAGATCACAAACTATTACCAGGCAGCACCAGAACTAGGCCCAACCATTGGGAAACCAAGTTCACTTTCTTCCATTTTACCACATTGCCTCAGGCTATAAACACAACAACAACAAAACAATTTAAGTGCTATCATACAGGAAAGAATTGTTAATGTCATGTTGATAAACTACTAGTAATTCCAAAATAATATGTTCAACCATTTAAAAAGAAAAACCTCCCACAGGACATGAAAAAGTCTACCTTAAACCCTAATCTGCAATTTCTATAAAGTATATGACCAAACGAAAATAGTGTGGATACTTCGGATAGCTGACATAGTTCACATAGAACAATGACAAATCACCAATACAAGAAAAACATTATTCCAGATGACGGATAGCCTATTAATGGGTTAACACACAAACTTTCAGAAAAATAAAAAGGTGATATTAAGTGATTCTAGGTCTTGTTAATGAAAAGTAAAGCTTATGTTAACTATTGAAAAGACCTATACTACACACACAGGTGTTTCAACACAAACACAAAACTTCCTAGAAACCTTAAGAACCACATTCATTTTAACAACTGCAATACCCTCCCCTCATCCGGAACCAATAAAGCCCATTGTTCTTTTCCCACAGAATAGCAGTCACACAAATAGCTAGTCAATTATCAGCGGAACAACTATCAAACTACTAATTCCATCTCAAGGCATTTCTTTAGCATCTCTACAAAGCAGCAAACTCTTCACGGTATATTTTCCTATATTGTCTAATACCATCCATTAATAACTTTTCCCAAAATTAACTGTACAGAGGTCATTATCATTTAAGTTTTAGTACTGTTCCCTGCCCCACCTCCATCATCTTTATTGTTTTCCTTTTTCAGATTGCCACCCCACTTAAGAGACTCTAAAATCCTGGTAACTTGTCATCAACTGATTTCTAGGGCCTGACAAGTACTCTCTTTGGTTCACCCACATATCTAAAAGTATACTATTCCAATTCGAAATGCCAAAGTCCTATTCCTCAGCTCACTGTCACATCATTTGGGCGGATTCTGCACTTGCTGGGATACCGAGTTTCTTTCATCCACCCCCTCCCAAGCAGGTCTTTTTTCCGGGCTACAAGTGGCTAAGTCCTGACAGACAGCTCACTATTTGACAGCTCGCCAACCTCAACCCCTTCAGACCTCCAGGGCCGCCCTGCCCACCGTCCTCCAGTCTTCTTCCATTCCGACACTGCTCCGCTGCCCACTGTGCTTAGGGCCTCCCCTAACACCTGTCCTCGAACTCGCAGTCCCTTCTAGACCTCCCCAACCTCTCTCCAGATAACAGGAGCCCCTCGCCCCGCAGGCCCCAACTGCGGTTGTTCCTGGATTTCGACGCCAGACACTAGCATTCCCAGGCTGCAAAAATCTAGTTCCTCTTCCCGAGGGCCATCCCCTTTGTGAGGCTGCTTTCCTCAGCACACGTCACCTACGCTCTGCCGGGAGACCCCAACTCACCCCCGCCTCCGCCATCTTCTGGGACCGGCCCCCGTCCCCTCTCCGCCTCTTCCTCCTCCCCTCCCACAACTCCGCCCGAATTCCACTGCGCCTGTGCGGCCCACGCGCGGCGCGCCGGCGCTCGGGGCAGAGGAACTTCCGGTTCTCGCTGGTACTGGCTGGCGGAGTGAGGAGCCGGGGCAAAGGGCCTTCCGCTCTACTGGAAGTTGGCAGCGGGCGGGAGGCGTGAACCGTGGGGGATGGAAAGCTGCGCGATGTGCTGTGGTCTGCTGACCAGGCAGTGGTGGATTGTGACGGTTGCCCAGACGCTGTGGGCGGAGTAAAAGAGTCGTGCACCCGTACACGCACACTCGGGCGAGGCGCAGAACTCTGCGTGTCCCTTATCTTGGAGCCAAAGGTTTTGCCTGCCTTTGGAGAGCAGGCGGTCTGGTCCTTCCCGCTAACGACCTTGGTTCTCTGTATCTTCTGTGCATTGGCCCAGCTTTTCCCTTTGCACTTTTTATTCCCCATACCAAGTCATAACTTCGGAACAGTGGCATACTATTTTCCTGTCATCGCCATTCCACAGCACTTTTCATTCTTAATAGTTTCTTAGAGACGAACAGGTAATGCGGTTTGGGCGACGCTGTTTTCACAGGAAAGGCTTTAGAGGGTTACTCCCAAATAGAACACAAACCTAATAAACCTCTTGTCAGAAGAATTATTTCCGTTGAATCTAAAATCATACTTTTGGAACATGAGCCAATTCGCACAGATCTTTGCAGATTGTGCAGGTGAACTTTTGTTTTGAATGGAAGCAATTTCATCAGTGCAGAACCAAGTCATATATAAAGCTAGAGGACAATCATTAACAAATATTTTTAAAGGCAAAAACAAAATATCTCTTGTTTTATATTACTAAGCTATTCCATATATCACCTTTTTGGGTGGTTTAGCCCAAAATATATTGTGGATGTGGACATATTACAACGGCCTAGAGAAGAGTTTTAAATGAAATATGGACCTAGAATAATTTGATAATAGTTTTTTGGTTTGGGGATTTTATTATTATTATTATTCTGAACTGGTAAATGACTTGATTTTTGTTTTTGTTTTTGTCATGCTGAGAATCCAGGTCCCCATGCCTGTTAAGTCAGAACTCAAGGATATAAATGTTTACCTTTCTGGGGTTTTTTTGAGGGGGTTGTTTTGGGGGGGTTGTTTGTTTGTTTTTGTTTTGTTTGTTGGTTGGTACTGGGAATTGAACTCAGGACCTTACACGTACCAGGCAGGCACTGTGCCGCTGAGCTACATGCCCATCCCCGGTCTTTTTATTAGAACATTTATTTCTGAAAAGTAAAACAGAAACTAAGTTTGCAACAGAAGTATCTAGGTGAGTATCTATATAATCGTTATTTTCTATAATTCTTCAAGTTCATTCCTATAGGTTTTTACTTGCCAATCGAAAACTCTGGGCAAATTATACTAAATGTATTAGGAATTTGTTTTAAAAAGTGCCCAGAAAAGAGACAGTAACTTCAAAATGGTTCTTTTTGAAATCTGAGTCTTATATACTCGCCTCACGCCCCCCTCAATCCAACTTTTTCAAACAGTTAGACACTGCCTTCAAGATAATTCTGATTGAAGACTGTAGCTTATAGAAAATTTATGTTAATTTATATACTCATTAATTGCAAGGAGAGACAGGGATCTAAAAATCAAGAATCATGTAGCATTAGTTGCCATGAATCTTACTTTCAGTGCAGTGGTTCCTTGAAGTACAAGGCTGACTATAAAATCATTAGAGCTACAAGGACCATTGTCTTCTTTGATTAGCTTTTTCAGTGACTATTGAAGATATATATGCCGCTATGGTGAGGCTATGTATTCTAGAAGTTACAAACTCAGGAATTGGAAAAACATGAATTGATTATGGAACCTGGCATGTGAATGGATGTACAGTAAGATATATGAGATCTGAATATCAGGCTCATTAATTTAGAATGAATTTTTGTTTTCATGGAAACATTAAAAGCCTAAATTAATTGATGTCAGATTATAAATTGGTTAAGAACTTTGAGAATCCTAGCAACTTTGGATTACTTTGAATTTGATGCAATGTCAGTGGAATGCTGATGAAGGATTCTTGAAACCTAAATTGTATTTTGGCTCTTGAGACAGCATGTGTGTAATTATGTAATGAATTTGTTTATGTAGGCTTGCATCTTCTTATTGGTAAAATGAGGTATTAGATGAATTCACTGTTGGAAATAACAATGATTTCACAATTCTGTAGTTTCAGAGGTTTCCACAAAAGTTTTTTTTGCCATGTCAGAGTGAGATATTGTTAATACTAAAGTTAATTATTGCCTAAGGATAAATGATTGACTAAGCCTTACAATAAATATTTAAGAACCTTGAACTTGGAAACTTCACCCAAATTAAAACCATTCAAAAAAGTTTTTTTTTAATTATATGGCAATTTTTCTACTCAATAGCTGGGATCCAGAATATTAGAAAAAGTCCTAGTCCAGATGGTTTTGTTTTTGTTATGGTATTTTAATCTGGGATGCTGCTATAGTTTAGATGTGTTATATCTCCCTGAGGTTCATGTACTAGAAGCTTGTCCCCCAGTGTGATGAAATTGAGGTCATAGAACCCTTAAGAGGTGAACTCAAATGGAGGGTAATCAGGTTATAGGGACACTACCCTCACGAATGGATTAATGGTGGTCAGTTTAATTAGGATCTGGTGGGAGTAGATTAGTTTCCAAGAAAGCAACTTGTTATAAAAAGAGTGAGGCTGACCCCTTCCTATCCCTAATCTCCTGTTTCCTGTCTCATATGATCTCTTCCTCTTGTGGATTCTCCTCTCCTTATACAGATGCCTAGCCTAAGGTTTATAACACTTGATTGCATTTGTTGGTTTCAGTGTCTCTTGACTCAGCCTCTCAAAGGCAAGGATCATGTTGTATTCTTCATGGATTTACTCTCTTTTCCCTCTTGCACATGCTGCTGTCATGGTGCCATCCACTACATTGTAATGTAGGCAGAATGCCCTTACCAGAGGCCTGAGAGATGGGGCTGCCTGAATTTAGTCTTTTAGCCTCTTGCTGAGCTAAATAAACCAGTTCTGTATAAAATATCCAGGCTAAGGTGTTTTACTGTAGCAATACAAAATGGACTATGACTGATACATATAGTTGAGGGACAAAAGAAGGTCAAGGAATATTGCCCTTTTCTTTTTAAAAATTTTCTTTGCCTTTTTAAAAACCTTTTAAAATTACTGAATGAATTTATCAATCCGTTCATCCCTTGGTAGGTATCACCCTGAAACCTAGCAGGTACCAGGATATTAGAAGGAAAACGCAAAAAACAAGGCCTTAACTTATGAAATTGACATTCCAGTGGGGAGACACACAGTAAGTGGTTAAAATAATGTGATTGAGATGAGTGGAACATCTCCATAATGCAGTAGTGCATAAAGGAGCACTTCTGAAGAATATGTGTGATTTCAAGTGTGACTTGAAGATTGAGGGCTGTATGCTAAGAGCAGGATGTGAGCAAGTGTGAAAGCAAAAAAGCTGGAAACTTGGTGCATTCCAGGAAATGAAAGGAAGGCAGAGTCATGAACTAGGAAGCAGCAGTTAACAAGGAAAGTTGAATTTGTTTATTAACGTCACAATTTACCACTTATTGTGTGCCAGGCACTGTGCTATAGTACTCTGGCTTTGTGTGCGCCAATTCCCTTCGAAACACATATGAAATAATGAGAAGGTAAGGCTAAGAGAGGTGATTGTTAACCTTGGCTACATATTATGATCACCTGTAGATATATCAAAAGTGGTACGGCCTGAGCCCCATCTTCTGTATATTCTGATTTAGGTGGAAGAGGGTCCTTTTAATGTAATCCTAAACTAATTCTGCTGCAGGAAAATTTGAAAATTGCTGATTTAACTTTAATTTGTCCAAGGTTACTTAGCAGTTAAGTAATTAGTAGAGGAAGCATGAATTCAACCTAGATCTGTTTGATTCCAAAGCCTGTGCTATTTGCTACTCAGCATGGAGTAAGCAGTTATTTCTGAAAGCTGTTAAACACCAACACAAGAGGATGAATGAGACAGAGTTCTTACCTTCAATAAATTCATAACCAGTAAGGCAGAAATCTTGGCAAACAAATCCAGGCCAGTCACATAGACAGACACAAGTTAACTGAGAGCCATCAGTGAAGACAGATACGCTCTATTTTAAGCTAGAGTGGTATGAAAAGTAACTAATAGCATGAAATCTGGGTAGGCAGCTATTGCAGTTATCACTTGAGAGATGGTGCAAGCCTTCGAGCCTTGAACTAAAGCAGTGGCACAGGTCACAAAGAAAATTGGCAAGATTTGCTGACCATTGATGTTGGTGATGAAAAGAAAGAAGTGGAAACCACCTTCAGTGTTTTGAGTATGAGAGAATGAATGGAACTAACACCACTGACCTAGAGCAAGAGTGCAAGAATTAAACTTTGGTTCACATGAGTTTAAAATACTTCAAACTTTGAGGTAGAAATGTCTAGTTCAGCAGTGCGAATGTGCATCTGGAACTCAACTGAGAAAATAGGTCCAGATAAAGATCTGAAATGACTGCCTTAGAGAGATATTTGAAATCATTCCTTCTATAATATGTATGCTATGTATAATTTTTTTAGAAAAGATAATAGATATAGAGGAAGAAAAAATCCCAACATTACCATATTGAATATGTCAATAATGTTTTTATTTATCTGCAGTGATATTAAACATAGTCAATTCATGATTATCCAAGATGAGTTTTTAATACTTCCCAGACTTTCCCTAGCCACAAAGTAAATTTAACAGATGATATATAGCCTTGGAATGCAAACCAATTTTAGATATTGGCTAAATATTTCAGAAGGATGCTATATGATGCATTCAGAAATGTAATGGAGATATCCTAGAAACAATGTTCCCACGTAAATTTTCTGTCCCCTAGTTTTGACTTATAAGTATTTTTATAAAATTACTTAAACCTACAATGATCATAATATTCTAAACATAAAACTAGATAGAAAACTCTTAAGATTAGGCTTATACACATCTATAAAACTGAAGTATTTGCAAAACCATGAAATAGATAAGCTTAAAATAGTAATGGAAAAGGCATTTTATTCAAATTAATGCATGACATAAATATTGAAATATTTGCTACAGAAGAGATCTTGAGATAAAACATACTTTTAATTCTGTCATGTGATAGTTCAGTTCTCTCACCATTTATCTCTTAAACCTTTGTTTGCACAATCTACCCTTCCATTATTTGGTCTTCACTTGAGTAGATGATAATTTAAGCCCAACTGTATTTTTTCAAAATCCAACCCAAGATGATTACAGGCCAATCTTAGGAAAAATAGTGTGGCAATATTCTATTAATATGTGTTTAACGTGATTCATAACTTGCTTGTATTAGCATTTTAAGGTTATAATGTAATTTAAATCATGTTATTTTAAAATTCTCCAGAGAAGTTGCAAACTACTGAGAATATATACATGCCTTCTAAAATCCTCTAATGCCACTTTGCTAAACAATATCCTAGATGATTTGGTGCTTTTGGTTTTATATGCTTTGTAAAATTCCTTAGCATAAGTCTCTAATTCCCAAAATATGTTCCATAGAATTAATGTTAACAAGCATTTTGTGAGACATGGGGAAAACTTTTGGTAAGCATTGAATTAGAAAAAGTTAAATATTTTCAATGTGGGAATGCTGAGACCTTTTAATATGCCAGCACACAATTTGACCCACGAAATATTTGTCTTTTTCTCATCTCCAGAGTATTTAAAGAACTAATATTTAAGTATGTGCTTATACCTGTTCAAATAAATATACCTAGGAGAAGTTGAAATAATCCAGTATTTTACAGTGAAGCCTATTTTTAGAATCATCTATCAGTCATCATCTACATAGAAAATAAAAGAATCATTAGGTATGTGGTATATTTTTCAGTGCCTTATGTATTGCTTCATTCATAATATAGGCTCAATAAATATTTGTTCAATTAATTGAAAATATTCCATGAATAGCAGTTGCTTCTATTTTAGTTTCATGATCTACATACAGGACATAGCTTCTGGAGAAAAGACCATAGTCATAAAACTATTTTTAGGTAGCTTTCCTATGTAACCAATAATTATCTCAGGGTACCATGAAGCGATTTGTTTGGAATATGCATCATCCATATAGGTGCTAGCCACATGTGTCTATTTATGTTATTTAAAATAAAATAAAAATTCAATTCTTAAGTGGTACCAGCCACAGATCAGGTGCTCAGTAATCACATGTGAACAATTTATACATTATAGAACATTTATTTCTATCATCATATAGCTGTATTAGATGATTTATATAAATTTATCCTTCTCCAAACAACTGACAAGGTAAAGATAAAAACAACTGACGGTATAAAATCATCACCTATCAGCTATTTGTCTACCTAAAATTGACAAGCTCTTTTACTGTGATAAAGACAGAATGAATGTAACACAAGGAGTCCCGTGGTTTCTGTTTCAGGAAAAAGCTTGCGTTATAGCATTTGAGGCCCTCAGACTTGGCATCAGCCTCTTCCAGAAGAACACACCAAATTCAAAAGGCAATTTGGATTCTCTGTCATGGCAAAGTGGCCTCTAGAAAGCCTGCAGCGTGAATGGTTACCCAGGTAATAGCAGCTGGCCTGCTTACTGAAAACAAGTTGTAATACATTTTTAGTCTCTCTTAACAGCATCACTGAATTGAAAAGATAAGAGAAGTATTGGCAGGCCAAAATCAAACAGTGGAACTCCAAGGAGTATGCACAGCAAGAAGGCCACTCTTGAACAGAAATTATTTGCTGATTTAGGAAAATTGAAGTTTTGTTTGGACAGATTTTCCAGACAAGAGAACAAATGTAAAACTACAGGCCCTGCGTGACTTTATAGTCATAGGCCTCAAATTTAAAAGGTGGGACCCCAAAGTACAGCACGTTTAGCATTAGGATAATCAGAAGTAAAATTCCCTTCTATCTAAGGGAAATAAGCAGAACAATGGGAAGTTAAAAATCTGAGAATCAGTACCTGTGAAAATGTAGCCACCAGCTGGCCCTCAGGCAAATTGGCATCCAAAATTCATTCCACCTCAGTATATCCTAAAATTCCTTATCTCCAGCTTTTGTGAAGTGGTCTTATGCTGATGAGAGTCCAAAATGCCTGTGAAACAGACCTGTCTAATAGTGTTTTTTTTCTAGTTTTTGACAAATATCTAACCCACTTCTAATAATCTGCAAGAAATGCCTTTATCATCTTCCCACAGCTTTTTTCCCCCACAGCTTTCATCCCACTTGTCATGGGAACAAAAATGACTCTTTTTTATTATCACATCAATTTATAAATCGTGTAATTACAAGACACAACTGGAAACAATGGTACCAGACTCCCTATGGACAAAAACACTAATTGCAGGGGATGAAAGTGCAGGAGGTAGTGAACCACAGGTGTTTCTCATCACCCCACATCAGTGCTACAAGGCTGACAGGGACTCAGGAAGGCTTTGCCCAAGGTTTACTATTGTTGAGTCAAAATAGATGTCAGCTCTTCTGATTCCTAATTTGGTGCTTTTTAAAAAGTGGAATTAATGTTGATTTAAAGATTGTGCTTTAAGGGGCTGGGGATTTAGCTCAGTGACATAAGCGCCCTGCATGGCAAGTGTGAGGTCATGAGTTTGACCCCTGGAACCAGAAACAAACAAGCACACACACACACAAAAAGATCATGCTTTAAAACTTCCCAGGACTTAGGAGACTTCCCTAAGTCCTCTACCACTGAGCTATACCTCTGGCCCCAAATCTTTTAAGTTATATAAATGATATGTTTGTTTTTTTTTTACTCTATTACTTTAACAGATTCTGAGAAGCTAAGAGAGAATTCTTGATATATTGGTAGATAAAACTTTTACATGTTTCCTTACTATGGAATATTCAGTATAGTATTGGCGTCCTAAAAGTAGGCCATGGTCATCTGCTGTTCTGTAGGAATTATAGATCTGAAATGGTTTCATAATAATGACATACTTTCTTGGATAAGACTGAACCCATTACATGTTTTCTGCAATTACTGACATAAACATACAATAGTTTAACTGACCACAAACTATATCATATTCAAATAAACTGGGATTGGAGAAGGAATAAAACAAAGGAAATATGAAGATACTTACAAATTGATCTAGTCACAAGCAGGCAAAACCTCCTGAATTCTTATATGTATATTGACTCAATCTGTGATTATCATTTGGATCAATGCTGGCTACAAAAAAAAGTGTAGCCAAGGGAAGAGGTTGGGGGTGGGGAGAAGTTCCAACCTGCAGAGCTCTGGAAGAAGGTGGGGAGGATGTTCATTTTGGTGGTATCATCCTTTTGGTTATTTAGGAAGCAGTAACTACTGAAGTCAAAAAATAAAGTCAAACAGTCCCTGTAAGGCTTGGAATGTATCCCCAGGTAACAAAACTAAACAAAGCCCAAATGAGGTCACCAAGGATGAGCAAGCAAATGTAAAATACAAATCTAACACAAAGTCAGTGAGATATAAAGTATCAGGATGAGAACACAACAAGAAGAGTCATTTTTGTTCCTATGACAAGTGGGATAAAAGCTGTGGGAAAAAAAAGCTGTGGGAAGATGATAAACTGTGTCAGAGAAGTAGTGATAGATGCCAAGAATACAGAGATGAATATTAGTAATTACAAGAGCTGTACAATTTGAGGTTAAAAAAAAAGGGGGGTCAGGGATTTAGCTCAGCAGCTTAATTAAGTTCTTACCTGGAAAACGCGAGGTTGTGAGTTCAATCCCCAGTACCAAAAAACAAAACAAAAAAACAAGATGTGTAAGATGTCTATCTTCCAGTTTTACCATGATGTTCACCTCTGGCACATTCCTTTATTCACACTGAATTCACACAGGAGTGATTTATATGGGTTCAGTCTTTCCCAAAGACAGTGTATATATTCTTATCACTAATTGAAGTGAAGCTAAACTAATAGTTGCCTAACAGTATACATGGATTTTAAAAGTGATTGAAGAAGTAGCAGAAAATTCCCCTATGCGGTATGTATACATTAATGGGCAAAGGCAGATTTCATCTCATAACAGCACAAATGATCCAAATAGTTAAAATTTCCCAAAAGAAACATGTATAAAGTTAGGTGATATAATAATAGACATGAAATTCATCACAGAAATCAAGGACATGAATTTAGATTTGTTTTGGGATTGGAATTCACCCCACCCCACAAAAAAAATTAAAAGAATTTCCCATAGTAATAAATTATATAAAGTAATTTTAAATTTAATCCCTTGGAATTTGAAAAGTATTGGCTTTTTAAAGGATAGAAATTAATTGTTTTGCAGTACAGTTAAAAGAACTTAAATTTTTCAAAAGTAGATCTTAGATCTTCTAAAATGAATTTTAGTGTCAAACTATATTAAAGCCATTATCACAAAAGCCATTCCAAACTGAGAACTGGTATATATAGCTTTGATGTTTGATATTCCCAGAGGATTCAATAGCTAAATGCTCTAGATTCTATAGATTCCAGGCTCCTCTGTTGGTTTAAAGTTTGATATACTGTCTTTTCCTGAAAAGAGCTTCCATACCTGAAGACTGGGGTAGTGAAAGAGCACATAAACTATTTATATTCCTTTTTTGTTGTTTTTGTTTTTTTGGTACCGGGAATCAAATGACCTTGCACTTGGCAGTCAGGTGCTGTGTCACTGAGCTGTATCCCCAGCTTTGTGCACAATTTAGAACAAAGCAGATCTGTGTTTTAGTGTTTGTTCTCTACTATCTGCTGGGTATTCTTGAAAAAGTTACTTGACATCTCTGTTCCTCCATTTCCTCTTCATTAAAGTACTTTGTGTTTTAAGGAAGAAGTATGATAAACAAGTGATAGAAAGTCATGGTTTTGTGGATGTTATTTTTAATCACTTTGAGATTCTTGACAAATAATCTTTGTAGTTCTCAGATTGAGAACCTAGATTTTAACTGTACTGAGTTTCTTTATGGCTCCCACTCATTCCTACCTCTTCGTTGCTAGCTTTTCAGTTCTTAAATTCTCCTCCTGTACTACACCCTGTATAGATTCTTGTCCTGGCTAAATACATGGTTTTTCTTGGTCATTTTCCACTTTTCCATATGGTGGTTTTTCTTTCCCCTTACCATAATGGTCACTTTCTTCTGGGCCTGTTCCACTCTGTGAATAGTATCTGCTATCTTGTGTCACTTCCAGAACAAACACCAGAGCTTCCTCCTCACTTTCCTCTGTTCTGGATATTTTAACACAATGCTCCATCACAGTAGCATTTTTGGCAGCCACATCCCATTATTAAGTTGTATTGAGCTGTTAAATTTAGACAACTTTTAAATCTTTTCCATGTGCATAAACCACGTTTTTTCTATCTTGTTCTCTTATTGGAAGGGTACAATTTTTGAGGTTTGAACTTTTTTCCATTGGGGGTTAGGAATGGGTGGCTAAATACAAAAATTTATAATTTCTCTGGTGAATTCCTTCTTGTTAAAACATGCCCAATGTTACTACTAGTCATACTCATTTTTGGTGCAAATTCCATCATTCAACACATTGCTGAACCATCTCATCTTGGTGTGTCCTGTAGCATCAACCTTCCTTCTAGTCTGCAGACCCTTATTCCAAAACCTGGTAAGACATTCTGTATACTACGTATGGCACCAAGCTCTGAGGACTACAGTAGAGTTAGGAGGCCTGCCTTTTGGGTGACATAAATTCATGACTCTGAAATAACTCTTTGCTTATAGCTATCCTGTGTGCCAAGCTCCCCTTCATAGAGATTGGCAAATTCATGTAGAAATTCAGGTCAATCACGTCATCTTCACCTCATGCTAACTCCTTTACTGAACATTTGCAAATCATCTCTTGAAGGATTTGTTGTAGAAGGTACCCCAGATAATCTATCCCAGATAGAAAACTTGAAGCTTGCCTAACTCAAGTTCACCAGTACACCTCTGTTTTGAGAATGAGACATTTGCCCATTATCAGCCTTACCTAATTCTCAAGGTTCTTCAGAAATTATTGACAGTTCTTCTTTCTTATCCCAAAGTTCTTCTAGTATCTGAGAAATGTACCTCATCTTAAGAGACTCACACCATTTTGAATAGCCAGTGCTCTTACATATTCCTCGTATACCTTATTCCTAAAAACATAGAGTTGGTGCAGCCCTTCTCTGTGTGGCAGTATTTAGTGGAGCAAACATAGGAATTAAGCCAGTTAAGTAGTTCTTCTGCCCTTCTCTTACCTTTTCTTATTTTTGGCAGTGCTGAGAGTAGAACCTAGGACTTTGTACATGCTAAGCAAGTGCCCTTTCACTGAGCCACATCCCCAGCCTCTTATCTTTAATATTATCTGGGACTAGCAGCTCCTTTGGAATACTTCTTACCACATGTGAAAATGTGCCTTGTATAACTCACCATACCAATCCTGACTCAATTATATTTGTACTGTTCATAGAATGTGCTTGTAAATGCTTCTGCTCTACAGACTTTTCTCCTTGCACTCTGACTCTGTGACTTACTTCTGACGTTTAAATTGCCTTCACTCCATAGGCCTTATACTTCTCACACTTTGACTTTGTCCTTTGGTCTCCCAAGAGTAAATGCCCTACCTCAGAGGTGCCTACATGGGTCTAACATTCTCACCAGTGTTCCAGTTACCTATCGCCATGTATTAAACAAGTTAACTTCTGAACCTCCTCATAAGTCATGTAGCATCCCTTCTGCCATGCTCTTTTGGCCAAGTCTCAGATTGGCTGAGATTTACAGAGGGGAAACATAGGCTGCACACTCAGTGAGAGAAGAATCAGAAAGTTTGCAAATAGGCTTTGAAAACACCATAGGATCGGCAGAGCCCAGTCCACAGAGTGCAGTTACCACAAAATGAGATATTTATTACTTCTTCTCCACTATGGTGTAAGCATTCTTTGGCAAACAGCATTTTTCACAGGGCTCACTTCATTCTGGATATTAGTGTCTAATATTCTAACAGCCTTATATTTCTGTTTCATTTTTAAATGTGATACTGTGTTTTTTTCTGTTTGCATCCATCAGAGAACATTTTCTGAATGCACTTTAGTTTTCAGAACCTCCTTTGCTTCTACTCCATTGTGTTGCTTCTTCCTCACTGCATTCTACAAAATCTTTTCTTCTGTCTGCAGAAGCCAATTTAACACATATACATGTTAGATGCTTGCATATTGTTACTGCCTGTCATCCTTTCTCACACTGAGGAAGATATAGTAGAGTGGCTAAAGGTAAATAGATCTGAATTTTACCTCCTGCTTTATTTGTGTAACCTAGAGAATAATGTTTTACTTCTTTCAACCTTAAGGAATTTTACGGTAAGTCAGGATGACAGTGGAAATAATAAATTTATATAAAGCATGTAACACATAATAGGCATTCATCATATATTATCTCTTAAATCTGTTCATCTCTTATTCTTTTAATTGAAAACTGCTATAACGTTTTCATTCTGTGCTTTAGTTCTACCTGAAACATACCAACACCCTGGCAAGTGATTTTATAATGTTATGTGTTCTTTGTGAGTTGTTGCGTATTGTTGTGACTAATTTTAGTAACAGTTTTAGTAAAATCTACTGATGTAGTTATATTCATTCATCCTTCCTGTTTTGTAAACTTTCTAGCCCCCTAGCTAGATAAGAAAGCCCAGCGGTGCAGCCTGCATAATGTACACTGTTCCTAGATTGAACAGTTGAATGTCAGAGCCAAGACTGACTGTTGCCCAAATTTCTCTCTGCAAACAATACCAAAACACCTTTCTATAGAGAAGCTAATGTAGAGGAATGTTGCTTGTCCAGAATGATTGCAGTGCTTGCAGGTGTATAATTAGTCACTAGTCAATGTGTAAATACTCTGTAAATTGCTTTATTTGTTAATGTGAAAAGCTCTGCAAAATACAAGGTATTATAGGAACCAAGGCTGAACATGGGAGATAAGGTATTGTGGAAAAAGAACAAGTGAGTGAGGCATCAGTGTGTGTCATGTATCCCTCTGCTAGGATAAAGCTCAGAGGTTCTCCCTCCTTACTTTCTAAGAACATCAACTCCCCTGGGTGAATAATTTAAAGGACAAATTACCACTCTTCTGGGTTCCAAAGCCAGCCATAAGCTGAAATTAAATTAAATCATAAAACTACAAGAAACCGAGGGAAGCATCAAAAATATAAAACCACAGGAATCCAGAGCTAAGCATGAAATATTAGTCAGTGCAATGTCCTTGCCTCCCCGTGCTGATGAAGTGAAAAACTGAAAATCACCCTGGTACAGACTTAAAGGACCACTCAAATATCTACTGTTAAGTACTTGGCAGTGGCTATTGCAATGATTTCAATTCCAGTGGAGAATTGAAGAGAGGCAGGAAAGAGAACACTAGATAACTTTAAGTCCTAGCACCAGCTAACTAGCTAGGTGACCTTGAGCCAGTCATTACCCAGTCTGGGCCTTCACTTCCTTGTTTTCTAGATAAAATCAGGATTTGGGGTGCTGCTTTTTTCCCTAACAGCTCAAAGATTAAGCTAATAAAAACCTGTATAAAATTTGTCAGTCAAGATAGAAAGGTCATTATCTCTAGAACTGCTGCAAGTTTCCTTATTCTCCTTGCTAATGGGCCAAGGGATAGAGAAGCAACTTAAGAAACAGAAAACTATGAAGTTTTGTGTTAAAATATTGTGTCCCTGCATTCCTCCCTCCAAAGGGAAAAGATGTTTTCCGGGTACCTTAGAAGGCTGGTATGACCGTGTCCAGGAATCATGCAGCACTTTAAACACGCAAGTTTGGCTTCCGAGAAGGGAACTCACCAGGACTATACCAAAGTAAAAATCCAAACACCTAGTCATTCTGCATCAACAGAATGAGGAAAGATTGTGAAATGATTCTTTTATTTACTCATTACAAAGCAAGGAAGTTGGGAAGTAGCTTGGCAACTATTCTGCCGCCAACGTGGCAAGCAGCTCCAAAACAAAGTAAAGGTCTACTAAACAGGTGGTATTTTTAGGCTTCCATGACCTAGATAACTCAAAGATCTAGGACACAATCTCAGTCCACACATTACACTTAACTCTGTCAACATTAGCTAAGCTTAATCAGCATTTACTGCCATGAATTTCACAGGAACAAAGAACCTTGGTTATGTCCTCAATTCTTAGCCTTCATAGGTAAGAGTTTAGTAAAGACTACCATCAGAAATGCTCAACTAACCAGTGATGCCCAGGTTTCTGGACTTCACTAGTCAATAAAATTTCAGTGTGTGGGGGAATCATTATGGGGGAACATTTGGTATCATTATTTCACAAAGTAAAAATATCTATCCACTACTGTTATCATTTCATAAAAGAATACTATAACACTAGAACAAGGAAGGGCTCTATCTCTAAATATAGTACCACCCTTATATTGCTTCCATTTATTTCCTGAGTATATTAATTACATTTTCTTTACTTGGTAGGCAGAGACCAGTGGAAACTTCTTCTTGGGTAGGAATAGTCTTTTAACAATTTTGAATTCAGCTCTTTGTACAAACACTCTTAAAACTAGAGAGCCTCTTTCTCTGACAATTGCAATCTTAAATTTCCTTAGATCCTACTTGAAGTGCAACTTCTTTTGCTTGTTTGGTGTTTTGTTTTGTTTTATTTTGTTTTGCTTTGCTTTATTTTGTCTGAGAAAGGCTCTGTGTATACTACAGGCTGGCCTTAAACTCATGGCAATTCTCCTGCCTCAACCTCCCAAGTGTTGAGATTACATGCATGTGCCTCAATGCCTGGCAGAAGATCCAATTCTACTTTGAAACTTTTCCTGATTACCTATGACCAGGAAAACCTTTCTACTCTCTGAATTCCTATGTACTCATTATTATAAGATATAATCTAGCACTTTTATTTTGTGGAAATGGATTTTGAAATTTAGTGTGTTTTGGAATTAAAGGTTTTATTTTTATGTAAGAATCTAAGTTTTATTATGAAGAGAGTCACAGTATATGAAGAAAATTTTAATTTTTTGAAAAGAAAATGTAGAATTCTAGAATAGAGATGAATTATCCAGTATTCAAAATGTGTTGGAGGTTGCCTGAAGCCTTTTAAGTTTGACAATATAGAATCAAATCATGGGCATAAATTGTGGTAAATGGGAAGTAGAACAAGAAATGGAAGGAGGTAGAAAAGGAGAGAAAGGGGACAGAAAAAGAATGAAGATGTGTAAATACATACACATATACCCACTCCCCACTATTGAATGTAACCTTTATGTACTGTGAACATGTACTAATAGAAATTGTTTAAAATCTACTTTGATCAGCTGACTAATGTATTGAAAATCCTCTAGAATTATATCAAGAAAAGATCATCAAACCTTATGCTCTAATATTGTCCCTTTTCTTCACCAACCTAAGTATTCATCAGAGTAGTCACTAATCTTCCAAATGGTCTCATTCTTCCATTTAGAAAGGATAGCAGAATTCTCTTGAATAAATATTTCCTAGATCAGCTAATCTATCCCCTTGTTTAACAGATGAGATGTCTATGGCTTTTGCTTGTGGGTAAGTGAAAACATTTGCTTCAAGAAAACAAGGATTAGAGATTTCTAGCATGATATATGAGTTTATAGGCACTTTAAATATAAAGTCTCCTATCCCCATGCGGTACACTAGCATCAGTGCAGTCCTGAAGTGAGACCAAAATGATATATTTTCCAATTCTCCAGACTCATATTTGTTTCCTTTTCACTCTTGACTATTTTTAATATCTTTCTTTAATAGTCACTACTTCTACTCTCTCTTCTCCCCACCCCAGTTCACCTACAAACTCACTGAAATCTAGGTCCTCAGGATAGCATGTGTAAATTCATCTACATGATATATATTCTTTGTCATCCCTCCTGGAATGCTTGACCTGTGCCAGCCATGGTGCTGGGCTTTGCTTCATATATGGCTTCACTCAGAAGTTGTTATAATTTTAGAAAGAAAAAGAGAAGTCAACAAATTGCATCTTAATTCGAGGGATAAGGGAAAGTTCTTGTTTCCTTAAATCACTATATTTATTGGCAGTAGTTTACATCTAAGACCAGCCACATTCTCCATGGTTGGATCCCTGCCTTTCTTTTATTCTACTACTACCATTACCAGAGTCCTAGAGATCTAGTAATATTTGCAACTCTGTACTGACAATGTAATAGATCCTTCTTGATTTCCCTTTTTGAAGACTATTCATCCTTAGCAAAAACCAAATAGTTAACACTGAAATCTGTTTGAAATATTTTTAAAACTTTTAGATTTTAGTCTCAAAACCACTCATACCCCATCCTAGAAATGAGAACTCCCATCTCTAGAATAAATTTTCTATGTGACCTTCTCCAGTTCTCTAAACTTGTCTGGCCCACAAGTTTTCACATTTGTGAACAGGAAAATTATTCTTAATAGAGACTGAGATATTGGAGGGTTGGGACCACGCCTTTTAATCTTCCATATGTTAGTGTATAGTGCCTTGTCTCGGGCACTGCCCATGCAGATGCTCAGGAAATGCTTGCTAACCGAACATTTTTATGATCACTGGTAGAAAGACAGCATAAATGCAAAACACGATTTTTCCCTTGCCCCAAGTTACCCAGGAGCATCATTCTCATTCAGAGATGACCACATTTCAGAAAGTGGGTCTCATAAAACATACAGTTTAATGAAACCATCTGGGAAGATGATAGTCAAATAAATGCAAGATATTGATATTATCTGGCTACTTGGGGAACTACCATGTAAATGAAGGTACAACCTAGCTCCATAATTCAAATCTATTATTGATGTACACTGTCGTTGAATAGACTTTGTAGATTGATATTTCTCACAAATCTGAGTCTACATTTCTACCCTTTTTAATTTTGCTATTTTGCAATAAGATTTTATTTTACTTTTTTGGAAACCATTTTATTTTTTTCAGCAGGAATTTATCAGTGTCAATGGAGTCTTAAAAGAGATTTTGCATGTTTATTTGGTTTTTTAAGCTTTTCTGATTTTGAAGCAAGAAATAGAACAATACAGGTGCTTCTTTCCTGCTTGAATAATTATGCATAGTGTTATTCAGTTATTCAGCATCCCAACTGATTTGACTGCTTCCTTTTGTAATCTAGCAGGATGGGGTGTTTTACTCCAGATGTTATCCTGAAGGCTGTTCTTGTATCCTGTAGCCATCCAGTGATCTGTACCCCTTGTTAATCAATGTCACCTCCTTTCTCTGAGAGACAATTGCTAAAACAGTACCAAGTATAATCATGTCAAAAATCACACCAGGATAACCTCCAGCTAGCCTTGGCACTCCCACTCCTTCATGTAGCCTGGGAAAGGAAGAGAACATTCCCTCTATACTTAAGAATCTATCTTACTACCTCTGCTGAGGAAGTGGCCACTAACATTGGGGCAGCTACTGCTACCAAATGTGAACCAAAGTTCTAGATTTCTCAGTATCTCTGCAGGTTGAATGGTGCCCAATATATAGCCCATTTTCTTAAAATATGGAATCCATTCAATTCTTGAAATCCTCTCCAACGCCCCTTACTGTGCATTCACCACATGGTGCACAATTACAACTGGTTATGCCATTCTTCCTAGAGGTGGGTGAAGCTCATGGACATTGTCTGGAAGCATGTGTGGTAGCTTTTCTGGCCCCAGAAGCCACACATAGTATTTACTTGGCTAAGAGAGCATCCATGACAGTGTCAGATCAGCAGAGGCAGAAGGCTGTTCCACATGCTTTGCCTGGCTGATGACTTTGAGTGGATGGGGTATATAGGGATCTGCCAACATGCTGTTGATCTTTAATGTTTTTCATATTAGCTTAGGATATTGAAGAAACTCTTTCTCCTATTCTATTATTGCATCCCTGAATCATGTTCTAGAAGCAAGTGTGTCCAGGGTTAAGGACTAAGACACTTGCATTCTTTACACCATAGAAGGATGTTAATGTATTCAGATATTGGGTAAGAAAAATCTACCACTTTGTTTTCCTTAGTTACTGCCATGAACAGTTATCATTCATCCCTGATGGGACAGGAATATTCTGTTTCAACTTCATGAAGCAATGGAAAGTCCAGAGTTTTGGAAGCCATTTAAGCACACTCATTTAAAGGTGCTATAGGCAGATATGGCATGAGGCACAGGACACTGACATCAGCAAGCTGGAAGAAGAGGAGATAGCAGTGTTCATGCCAACACATAAACATACACACTCACAGAATTATCTATAAGCCACAATATCCCTAGAAGGACTTGAGGACCCATTTAAAAAGATCTGCAGCAACACAGTAAAGCAAAAAAGAGACTATCCACATAAAAAGGTAGTAGGTAGGGGCTGGTAAGGAAGAAAACCCAGCTTATTCCTTCAGGGAGTTCTCAGAGAGCTCATAGTAGATTTTATATGCACATCTGTTAATATTCACAACATGATTATTCATTTTTAGGAGACCCAAACTTTATTTTTCTCTATGTTGCAAAACATAACACTAAATTGCAAAGGTGATGATAAAACTCTTCCAAACATCCCCAGGAACTGGAACTCTGACTGTAAAAAAAATAGCAAGTGCAGAAATGATCCCATCCAAATAGCTCATGGTGATATCTCAATGACTTGTATGTTAAGAAAACAAACATATTTACCAAAAAATTTAAAAACATATACATGGAAAAAAACCTTTCTCATAAAATGTTAAGCACCTGTGGGAGCCAAACCTTTATTTTTAAAGGACCAATAGAAATTGATCTTCAGATAACCAAATGTTTTCTTAGCTAACTTCAGTGTAGCCATTGCTAGTTGTCACAAGATGGGAAGGCAAGTGTGGAACACTCTTTTCCTTGGTTACAAAGTCAGTGGGAAGATGAGGGTTTGCACATAAAAGAATTAAAGGGATATTGATTCACACTGCAAAATATTTTTAAAACTGCCTAATATCTGAAGACTATATGAAGGAAAAATGTGTTTGACCATAACTACGAGGTAAAAATTTTTAGATTTTTAGAGGCTTTTTGAAATTAATCAAAAGAGAGAAGTGGACTCAGTGAAAAAGAACTCGAGGTTTAAATGTGGGAAGAACAGATAAGGTACCTTTTATACAAGCAAATGCAAAATGCTTTCTAACCATTCCTCCCAAGTGATCTCCCATCAACATCAAAAGTATTAGACTGATATAAGGCTTCATACACTGTCATGAAAATGATTGGGAGAGCAAACAAACCCAGTGTCCAGCACCATGCACGATCTGCCACCAGACTGGGAACAGCTAGATCAAAGTCTCTCCCCTTGAGTCAGTGCCATTCATGGACTGAGGTGACAGAGAACAATGCCCCAGCAGCAAATAAGCCCTGTCTGGGAACCAGCAACATGTGAGGGCCACCACCAGACAGGGAACAGCTAGACTCAAGCCTCTAACTGTGAGTCAGTGCCATTGCAGACTGTAGGGGAGAGAGAATAAAGGTACGCCAGCAAACAAGCCCAGTCTGGGAACAAGCACCACATGCAGGCCGGCACCAGACTAGGAAAAGCTAGACCCCTGCCCTTTACCAGTGTACAGGCTGGCAATACAAGAAGTACCATCCCCTGTACACAACCGGCTTATCTGGAGAAACACAGTCTGTGATGATAGCTACAGAGGTAAAATGCAGTTGGAGGCCTGTGGTGCTTAACTGTTACACTGACATTGCAGGTCTAGGGCCAGTGGTCTGATCATAGGTTCCGAAGATAGCAGTATGCAGTGTGGTATCTAGGGGGATCTCCTTCTGAGGGTTGCAGACATTGTTGATTCCCTATGGTCTTGTTTTAAGGTCCTATATCATTTCCATTGTTTTGTTGGGTTGGGTTTTATTCTCTTGTTTGATTATGTTAAATCTGATAGCAGGAGCAGCTATTGCAAAGATAGCAAGATATATTATGTTAGCAATTTCAGATTTACTGTTAGCTGGTTTTGAAATCCTTTATTGCATTCATTGTTTTGTTTTTATTGTTTGTATTCTATTCTGTTTCATTTGATTTTTACTATGTCCAAAATTGTCTGCAGCTGTTTTGAAGACATCAAAAGGCATTATGGTAACTACTCTTGATTTTGTAATGTTTTGAAGTCCTGTATCTCTTGCACTGGTTTGGTTTTATTGGTTTTATTCTGTTTTATCCTCTGTAACATAAAAGAAATAAAATGGGAAATTTTGAGTCAAAAGTGGATTTGTTTGTTTAAAAAAAGAAATAGGTTTTTTTTTTCTTCATTGCAAAACATATGAGAAATTACAGAGAGAAAAGAAAATCTCATTCATAACCCTACTACAAAGAGCAAATCAGTATCAGCAGTTTGGTGTATACTTCTCCAATCACTTTTTATCCATGCATACCCACATATTAACATATTTTTGTAACAATGGAATCATGGTAGGAGTACAACCATTTAATGAATTTTAACCTAGTAATCATAATACATCATTTCACATACAAATAATATAGACTTAACTTGGTGAGTTAAAGATTGTCCTCCAAAATTTCAAATCTATCCAGAACCTGATAATACAATACCTTCATTTGAATAATGAATGCATTATCTGAATAAGTAATACAAGCTGACCTATAACATTTTGGTCATGTACCCCACCATTAAAACAAGTTGCATCATGCACCCTCAGTATATATATGAAAAGTATTAACACATACTGCTGTCCTTGGTGCACATTATAAAACTCTGTCAGAAATTTCAAAAGGATGAGGTAAAACTTTTAAGATTTTGGCATTTGCTTTCCATTCTCTAGTAAATCATTTTAAATATCCCCCATCCTGAAGTTCACACACCCCACTTTGAAGATTTTTGATGTTAGATATTCTCAGGAACAAGATGTTCTAGGGAAGAGATGGTATTACAGCTGTGTCTAGATGTCTCTTCAAAGCCTCAAGCAGTCATAAGTGGGTTTCTTTCCAGAATTGACTAAATCCAGATTACTTGATTGACTTGCAGTACAATACTAGGATTTAGAATGCTAGGATGAAGGGTGGGTGACTAGTAAAACAGTCCCCTGGCTGGTTTGGCACAGGTCTAATCCCAGTAGCCTGGATACAATACAAAGGACAGAAAGAGGCTTGTCTTTCCTCTTGCTTACATCTGCCCACCATGAACTGTTTCTCCTATGGCAATGCCTATCTACCATTGCCACCTTGCCTTGGAGCCAGCTGTTTATGGACTGAAACTTCTGCAAACTGTGAACTAAATTAATCTTTCCCCATTTAACTTTGAATGTTGGGTATTTCATGTTAGCAATGAGAAAGAACTAAGACAGATGGACTCTAGAATTTGATGATCATCCAAATGTACATGGAGCCAATCAGAAAAATCTGGAGGATACAAGAATCTATCTGGCAAAGATTGCAACACTACTTGATATACTCACTTTTCTAGATTCAATTTTAAGCTTTATACTGCATGAAACTTCTGGCATGTCCAGGTAGAACTGACAACCACCTTCCTTGGATTTCTGTCTCCCTATACAGACATCTAGCATAACATTTACAGCCCTTGATTTTGGTTTCAGGGTCTGCTGACTCTAAGCCACTCAAAGGCAGGGATCATGCTGTGTATATAGTAGGTTCTCACTAAGTAAGTTGACAGAATTGGATAGATATACAGTTCATATAAATTAGGATATCCTTGAAGCACTGAAGAGCAAAAAGAAAATGTGAAAAGATACTAACAAAATTCCCAATGAATTCTCCAGATAATTCAACAGAATTTATGGTTGCCTCACCCCTTTGCACAGCTCTTCCTTTGCTCCAGAAGGGAGGGGAGCTAGCCCTGGGTTGGGATGTTTAGGCGCCTGTTAATCACACATTTGTTTTCCCTCTAAGTTCAGTCCTGCCTGCCAAATATAGTTCAAGTGACAATCATTTTCATGCTTTCAGTCAAACAAAGGTTCCAGAAGTATATGGAAAAGAGAACAAAGTCAGAAGTTTAACATCAGCAATAATGAGGAAAAAGAATAAAACAAGTTTAAGTACTCTGCTCCTCATTTTTTGCTTTCCTTTCTTGGCATTTTAGTACTCCTGTTCTGCCATTGACTGGCCCACTGGGGATGGGTGGCAGTGGGCAAAGTTTCAGTAGCTATAGTAAATAAGGAGGCTCAGTTCCACTACTTGCTTATATCCCTCAAGAACCAACTGAATTTTTAAATCTCTTATAACTGCTGCTGTGTATGTGTCTTTCATATAAAATTCAAGTCACAACTAATATCTTTGCAATATTTATTTCCATATTTTTTCTCTAAATCATTGTTTTCAAAAAGAGTTCTGTAAGATGCACATAGATGTTTCATGAAAAAAGTTCTATTGGGAAGTTAAGATTATACATGCTAAAATATTTATTTGCAACAGTCTTCTTATGTGCTTTAATTTACTAATACCCCTTGTCAAACCTTAAAAGGAAGCATGGCTTGGAGCACAAAAATGTCTTTTTTCTAGAACCATCTTGGGAAGACTATTATTCCAATTAAAATCCTTTAACCAGTGCTACCCTTCTGAATTAAAGGTTTGTTTTAAACTGGGCACTTCCGTAATTAGACAGATACTCAGAACTACCTTGATCATGTGGATTGGAGTACAGCTCTTAATAACATGGAGAAAACAACATAAAGACACTCTCAATTATGCATACAGTTCAAAGTTCATTCTTTCTATGAGCTACCATCTCTGTTCCCTAGATTCTAGAATGCCAATCCTAGAGAAAGAGATTGGCTAGGAAAATAGCTTAGTGGAAAGAACGCTAAATAGGTCACCATGGTTTTAAGAATATTCACTCAAGACCTGATGTGCACATAAGCTCTTCCTGATTGCATGTCAAAAGTAGAAATGCCCTTCCTTGTTTGGTTTTTTTTTTTTTTATCCAGAGTCTCATTTTAAAAATTTTCACCCCCAACATCTTTTCACAGAACCTTCATTTTATATGTAGCTCTGATTTACACTATGCCTCTATCAAAAATGCTCTCTCTCAACCTATTTCCAACAGTCTTCTGTCTGCTGCTCCTGCTGAAGGCATCTCTCATCCTCTCCACCCTGTTACAGTTTATAACTAGGAAAAGCCCTTTGTGTTCATGGGTGGGGCTTTTCAGAGGTGACTGGATCTACAGTGTGTGGATGTAGATTAAGGACGTGTGAATATGGATTAAGGATGTGATAACTAAATTGGATTAATATAGTTCTGGAAGCGGATAATGGCGAGGGCCAGCTTGGTACCACCCAAACGATTCATAGTTTAGTAGAATAAAATGGAAAGGGGGGCTTGCTGCTTGCTGCCTTCTGCATGCTTGGTTGTGGACTGTTTCTCTTCTGTGATATTCCTCTGCCATACCATGTTGCCTTGGAGTAGGCCAACAATGTACTGGAACCTCTACAAAATGTGATCTGAAATGAACTTTTCATTTTTTAACTAGAAACTAGCAAGTGTTGAATGTTTGGTTTTAGCAACAAGTATCTAAGATACACCCATTGTAACCTTTCTTCATTTTTCTGAAACCCACATCTTAATGCCTATACCAGAGGTCAGCAAAGTATGGTCCTTTAACCAATCCAGCCCAATTCTATTTTTATAAATATAATTTCACTGAAACACCATGCCCATTCCTGTATATATTGAAAATGCCTGCTTTCTTACTTCAAGGGCAGAATTGAGCATATGTGACAGAGAATATATAACCAGCAAGCCTGAAATACTTACTCTGTCCTCTATAAAGCAAGTTTGTTGAACTCTGGTCTATGACATTTCCTTATTGCTTATTAAATGCAGCATTAAAACTTCAGTGTTTCTGCATGCTTTGAGGGGTTTTAAACTCCTGACAGCAGTATGCATGATTTGCATTTTTTTTACTGTTTTGCAACATCTAACCCAGAATAAATTATCAAAAACTATTTAATTGATTAACATTTTAATTGATTTTTTGAAAAGGTAGAATTTACCCCAAGTTCTTCATGTGGTTTGATACATTGTGTTAACTTGAGCAGTTTAGAAGTTTAACTAAGAGATTCAGCAGAGAATCAGGATCCTTATTTTGCAAATATCCTCATAATGTGCAAGAGGAGGGCACAGAGATTTTTTTAGTGCTACGTCTGTCCTGGGGGTGGGGCAAAGAAACAGGGTGACCTGAATACAATATAAGGGAAGAAAAGGGGTTTCTTTTCTCCCTTTTTTTCTGGCTGCTTTTACTGACTGCTGCTTTGAAGTGTTGCCCTGGTGCCATGCCACTCTGCCTTGGAGTCAGGTTATTATGGACTGTACCTCCACAAACAAACTAAATAAACATTTCGTTCTTTCATCTTGGGTTTTGGGTATTTTGTCCCAGCAATGAGAGAAAAGTAACCAAGACAGAATTTGATACCAGAGAAGTTGGTTCATTGCTATGACTATACCTGACGATGCATTTCAAGGGCCTTTGGAAATGGCCTGTGGGAAGAGTTGGGAAAGATTCAGAGATGTCACTTGAAAGAGAAGCCCTGGAACAGCTTAGGTTGTTCTATGGGAGAGTTTGCAGAACTTAGAAGACTAGAAAACTAGTAAAGACCAGGCTCTGGAGATTTTTTCTAGGAAAGACTGCACTGGGTGCTGAATTCCAGATGATGTGTGTTATGGTATGGCAGAAAGTTTGTCTGCATTTTACTTGTATCCAGAGACTTTGCCTGAGACTAAGATAAGAGGTGATGGACTAATTAATCTGGCAGAAGGAAATTCAAGGCTGTCAAATGTTGAGGCTGTGGCATGGCTATTGTTGGAGGCTTTTAGCCAGATTTATATTGTGAGTCAAGGGCAAAGACAGAATAATTTAAAACATTGCAGGTTTGGCCAGAAAGGAAGCTCCAATAAAGCTATGAACTGCAGTGATAGAACTGAGGAAATCTCAATTGTTAAGAAGTAACAGAAGAATAGAAAAGGTGGCCTGAAGGCATCACAAAAAGTAGCAAGTCTATAACTTTGCAGCCTCAAAACCACAAAAGTGAAAGACTGCTTTGAGGCAAAAGTTGCAGAGCACTATGTTCCAGAATGACAGCAGTCACACGGGGTTCCAGAACAGAAGGCATCTCTATGTTCCTCACAATCAGGTTCAGAGTACTCAGTGCTCCAGGTACTCAACTCCTACAGCCAAGAGAGAGGAAAGCCTGGATACTGCTCCCACTGGCTGCAGCTCTCTGCATCATCTGTGTATTGCTGGTTTTAGAAGCATATAGAATGAAAGAATTCTGAGGTTAAAAAGATTTCTACCCTGATTTCAGAAGACCTAGGAGGCCAGGCAGTGTGGCCCTGAAAAGGCAATGTGTGCTGCTGTGACTGTGAAGCCAAAGGTGTAATGGAGACCCCAGATGTTTGGAAAAGCCAGGAATATGGACTCTCTAAGGAAAACTGCAAGGAGAAGGCAAAGCAGGCCTAAGAGAGAAGCTGTAGGAGCTGTAACCACCAGAAGTGCTATAGGGGTGGAATCACACAGGCCTTTTGGAGCTCACAATTTCCCAAAGATTGCTTCAGATGCTGAGCATGCACCTATATGACTTAATATTTGCCCTGCTGGATTTTGGACATTTATCTGTACCAATCCTTTGTATCCTTCTGTTTGTAACTTTTGGAATGAAGATGTTTATTTTGTTCCATTGAATATTAGAAGTGTTTAACTTTGTTTTCATTTGTATAGGGACTTGCAGTTAAGATTTGCCTTCCCTCTTGGAGGATACCTGAGACAAACTTTTCAGCAGTGCTGAAACTGTTAGGACATTGGCAACTCTTGCAGATGAACCAAAAGCCTTTTGCATGAAGGGATGCACATGAATCTTTGGAAGGCCAAGGACAAAATGATATGTTTCTAATGTAATGTAATATTGATAGCCTAAATGCTGGTTCTTTGGGATTGTTAAACCTGTATTATAATGTTCATGTTGTGAAATGTTAGAAATAAGCATGTCTTGCATCTGGAAACTGATTTAAAGAAATGTGTCTGGTTGCCAAGTTGACAAAGTGTGTATTATTATGGTTGATACATTGTGTCAAATTGAGAAGTTTAGAAATTTAACTAAGAGATTCAGGAAGGAAGCCAGGATCCTTACTTTATAAATATCACCATCCTGGGCAAAGGAGGGCACAGAGATTTTGTGAGTGCTACACCTGCCCAGGGGGTTGGAGGGTAGAGTGACCTGCGTACAATATAAGGGAAGAAGTGAGGCTTGCTTCCCACCCTTTTTTTATTTAAAGAGGAAAAAGGTAGAAATATTACAGAATTTCAAGAAAAGAAGATAAACAGTAAGAAATCACTAGTTAATAAATTACATATTGTTCTTTGAGAAATAGTTATTCAAGTTACAGAATTAAAGCACACAAAGTGGCCACTAAAGCAGTGAGAGTGCAAACAGACCTGTTCAACAATCCAACAAGAACCTAGAAATATGGTCATCAATCCCACACACCTAAACATACATGCAGCTGTATCTTTTATAGCGCTTCCTATTTCCTCTTTTTTTACAATAGCAATTATACATTTTTAAAATTTTATTTAAAGAGAAGAGAAAAATACAGCAAAAAGGGTAGCAACAATACAGAATGCTAAAAGAAAGAAAGAAAAAGGAGAATGAGAAAAAGCCCCACTAAGAAATCAGTAATTTATAAATTACATACTGTTATCCTGGATGTAGTTGTTCAAGTTACAAAGTTAAAGGGTACATAGTAAATATTCAAATAGTCAGACTACAAACAGTTCTGCTCAAAGATCCAACAAAGATTCAGCAATATGGTCATCTATTTTACACACTCAAACATACATGCAGTTATATCCCTTAGAACACTTTTTTTCCTCTCTTTTTTACAATAGCAATTACACATTTTGATTTTATTACTCTTGTAGTTCTTATTTACTTTTTACACTAGAGATACAATATGATATTTATAAATATGATTCTTATTTATTTCACTAATGAGGATAGTCTCAAGTTGTCTCCATTTGCCGATGAAGGCCTCAAGGTCATCCTTTTTTATAGCTGAGTAATATTCCATTGTATAAAAATGCCACATCTTTTTCATCCACTCTGCAGTTGATGGGCATCTTGGTTGTTTCCAGGATTTAGCTATCACAAATTGTGCAGCTATGAACATGGGTGCACATATATCACTGTTATATGAACTTTTCAGTTCTTCGGGGAAAATACCCAGGAGGAGAATAGCTGGATTGAATGGGGCTTCCAATCCTAGTCTTCTGTGAAATCTCCATATGGATTTCCATAATGGTTGCAGCAGTCTACATTCCCACCAACAGTGCAGCAGTGTTCCTTTTTCCCCGCACCCTTGCCAACATTTGTTATCAGTTGATTTCTTCATGGTAGCTATTCTTTCCGGAGTAAGGTAGAATCTCAATGCTGTTTTAATTTGCATTTCTCGAATGACCAGTGATGGCGAACATTTCTTCATGTATTTATTTGCCATTTGTGTATCTTTCTCTGAGAACTGTGTGTTCATCTCAGATGCCCATTTTTGGAGAGGGTCTTTGAATTTGGGGAGCTTGATGTTTTTCAATTCTTTATGTATTCTGGACACAAATCCTTTGTCTGAGGAGTTGCTGGTTAAAATTTTTTCCCACTCTGTTGGTTTTCTTTTCACTCTGTTGGTGATTTCCTTTGAAGTGCAGAACCTTTTCAATAATGTGAAATCCCATTTGTTGATTCTTTGAAGTGTTTCCAGTGCAGTTTGCATTTGGTTCATGAATTCTCTGCCTACCCCTATGTCTCCAAGACTTCTACCTATATTGTCTTCCAGTAGATTTAGTGTTTCTGTTTTAATATTGAGGTCTTTGATCCATTTAGACTTTAGTTTTGTGCATGGTGATATGCATGGATCTAGTTTCAGTCTTTGGCATATAGAGCCAATTTTTCCAACACCATTTATTAAAGAGACTATCCTTCATCCAGTGGACATATTTAGCCCCTTTGTCAAATATCAGGTGGCTGAGTGTCTTTGTAGTTGTGCTTACATCTTCTAATCTGTTCCATTGATCCTCAGGTCTATTTCTTTGCCAGTACCAAGCTGATTTTATCACTGTGGCTTTATAGTACTGTTTCAAGTCAGGAATTGAGATGCCTCCTCCTTTCTTTTGTTGCCTAGAATTGCCTTTGCTATTCTAGGTTTCTTCTGTTTCCAAATGAATTTCAGGAGTTTTTTTTCTTTATATCTGTGAGGTATGTCAATAGTATTTTGATTGGGATTGCATTAAATCTGTATAATAGTTTTGGGAGTATGGCCATTTTCACAATGTTGGTTCTTCCTAACCAAGAGCAAGGAATGTCCTTCCATTTTCTAATATCCTCTTCAATCTCCTTTTTCAGTGTAGTATAATTTTCATCATATAGGTCTTTTACATTTTTAGTTAGGTTGATTCCTAAGTATTTCATTTTTTTTACATGTTATTGTAAAGGGCGTTATTTCCATAATTTCCCTCTCAGTGAGTTTTTTTTTGTTTGTGTACAGGAATGCTATTGATTTTTAAGCATTGACTTTGTATTCAGATACACTGCTGAACCTGTTTATTACCTCTAGCTGTCTTTTAATGGAGTTTTTTGGGTCTTCTATATAGAGTATCATGTCATCTGCAAATAGTGATAATTTAACTTCTTCCTTTCCTAGCTGTACTCCTTGTATTTCTCTCTCTTGTCTGATTGCCCTGGTTAGTGTTTCCAGAACTATGTTGAAAAGGAGCGGTGATAGTGGACATCCTTGTTTTGTTCCTGATTTTAAAGTGAAAGCTTTCAGTTTTTGTCCATTTAGTATAATATTGGCTGTTGGTTTGTCATAGATGGCCTTCATAAGGTTGAGGTAGACGCCGTGTATTCCGAGTTTCTGAAGGGTTTTTATCATGAACATGTGTTGGACTTTGTCAAAAGCTTTTTCTGCATCTATTGAGATGACCATGTGGTTTTTGGTTTTGGCTCTGTTGATGTGGTGTATTACAATATTGATTTGCGTGTGTTAAACCATCCTTGCATTCCTGGAATGAACCCCACTTGGTCATGATATATAATCTTCTTGATGATTTGCTGCATTCTATTTGCCAGTTTTTTGTTGAGAATCTTTGCATCAATGTTCATTAGTGAGACTGGCCTATAGTTCTCTTTTTTGGTTGGATCTTTCTCTGGCTTTGGTATCAGAGTAATACTTGCCTCCAGAAATGATTCAGGGAGGATTGCTTTCTTCTCAATTTCATTGAAGAGTTTAAGGAGTACTGGCATCAAATCTTCTCTAAATTTCTTGTAGAATTCAGCTGTGAATCCATCCAGACCTGGGCTTTTCTTTGTTGGTAAATTTTTAATTACATTTTCAATTTCAATAGCTGATATTGGGTTGCTCAAAATTGCTATATCTTCCTGGCTGAGCTTTGGTAGTTCATATGTTTCTAGAAATCTGTCCATTTCCTCTGTGTTTTCCACTCTATGTGAGTAGAGATTTTCAAAGTAGGTATTCATGATCTTTTGAATTTCCATGGGATCTGTAGTAATTTCTCCCTTTTCAGTTCTTATTGCATGAATTTGGTTTTTTCTTTCTTTCTCTTGATAAGGTTAGCTAAGGGTTTGTCAATTTTGTTGATTCTCAAAAAACCCAGCTTTTTGATTCATTAATTCTTTGTATTGTTTTTTTAGTTTCAATTGAATTGATTTCTGCTCTAATCTTTACAATTTCCTCTCTTCTATGAGCTTTGGGTTTAGCTTGCTCTTCTTTTTCTAGAAGCTTGAGATGGAGCATTAGGTTGTTTATTTGTGCTCATTCTGTTTTCTTGATATGAGAGTTTATTGCTATATATTTACCTCCTAAGACTGCTTTCATTGCATCCCACAGATCACAGTATGTTGTTTCCATATTTTCATTGAATTGTAGGTATAGTTTTATTTCTTCTTTAATTTCATCTGTAGCCCACTGGTTGTTCAAAAGGCTATTATTTAATTTCCATGTATTTGTGCAGGTTTTACAATTTCTTTTGCCATTAATTTCCAATTTCAGTGCACTATGGTCAGATATTACACATGGGATGATTTCAATACCTTTGCAGTTACTTAAGAATGTTTTATGGGATAATATATGGTCTATTTTGTAGAATGTCCCATGCACAGCTGAGAAGAATGTGTATTCTGATGTGGTTGGTTGGGAACACTCTGCAAAGGTCTACTAAGTCCAATTGCTCACAGGTATGATTCAGTTCTGTTATTTCTTTGCTGACTTTTTGTCTAGTTGATCTATCTCTTTGTGACAATGGGCTATTAAGATCTCCTGTTATAATTGTGTTCTTGTGTATTTGGTTTTTCCTGTCTATTAGTATCTGTCTTATACAGTTGGGTGCTCCTGTATTTGGTGCATATATATGTAAAATTGTTAGTTCTTCCTCTTGAATTTTACCACTATCAAGTATGTAGTGATGTTCTCAATCTCTTTTAATCATTTTAGGTTTGAAGTTCACATTGTCTGCAAATAGAACAGTTACCTCTGCTTTTTTCTGGGTTCCTGTTGCATGGAATACTGTTTTCCATCCTTTGACTTTTAATCTATGAGTTTCCTTTTGGGTCAGATATGTTTCTTGTATACAGTATATTGTGGGGTATTGGTTCTTGATCCATTCTGTCAGTCTATTTCTTTTTATAGGTGAATTGAGGCCATTTATATTTATGGATATCACTGATAGGTACTGGCTCGACTTTGCCATGTTATGTTGCAGTTGTTTCTTTCTGCTTTTCCCCTTATTTAATTGCTTATCCTATCTGGTGGTTTCTTTCTGTTGTTGTTTTTGGGACTGTGGTCATTTTAATCTCTGTCTAGTATGTCTTTCAGTACTCTTTCTAGGGTTGGTTTGGTGGACATGAATTTCTTCAGTTGTTCTTTGTCATGGAAGTATCTTGTTTCTCCATTAAATTTGAATGAAAGTTTTGCTGGGTACCTTAGTCTGGGTTGAAGGTTGTTTTCTTTCAGGGCTTGAAACACCTCACTCCAAGCTCTTCTTGACTTGAGGGTTTGTGCTAAAAAAATCTGCCATGATTCTAATGGGCTTTCCTTGATAGGTGAGTTATGTCTTTTCTCTGACAGCTTTTAATATTCTGTTTTTATGCTGTATGTCTGAGATCTTAATTATTATGTGTCTGGGTGTGGATTTATGTTGGTTGTGACTGTTTGGTGTTCTATATGCCTCACTTATCTGCATATCAGATTCTTTCCCTATGTTTGGGAAATTTTCTGCTATTATTTCTGTAAATACTTTATATATGTCATTTGCCTGGACTCCTGTATCTTTGGTAATGCCCATTATTCTTATTTTGTTGCTCTTGGCATCATCATGAAGCTTCTGGATTATCATTTCATGCTGCTTTGTTATTTTTAAAAGTTCTATCCTTTCCTGATCACTAACTGTCATCCTGTCCTTAAGGTCCGAAATCTTATCCTCAGCTTCCTTTAGGCAGTTTTGCACGCCTTCAATAGAATTTTTCGTTGCTTGGATGTCTCTTTGAGTTTGTTTCATGAATTCTGCTTGTTTTCTATATTGCTCATTCAAAGTTACAATCAGTTTCCCATGCTCATGTACTTTTTTCTCTAGTTCTTCTTTAGCTGCATTCAACAACTCCTTTACTAAAGTTGTTATTTCTATCTTTACATGGAAGAGTACTTCTAATTTTATTTCCTCTATAGCCTGATGCAGTTGTTTTTTTATTTCACTCACTATCTTTTCAGAGATTCCTGGTGTGTTACTTTTGGGTCCTCTATTTCAATGTCTCCTATACTTGCTTCTGGTGAACTATATGTTTGAGACTGCATTTTGCTTTTTCATTTTGCATTTTCACTCTACTTGGTGTTTTGTATGTGTAGGAAATGATCCCACACACTCTTTTCAGACACACCAAAGTCTTACATTTAGTTGGACGGGTTTTACTACTGGCCCTGTTTATCCCCTGTACACCTCTATTTTAGGGGTATACTCATCACACTGATACAGTCAATCTGCTGTAGTCCAAGGTTCGTGACCTGGGAGCAAAGTTCCAAATTTTCTCACACTAACTGGAGCCTGCTGAGATCTTCTGATGTTTCCAGTGGCAGGGCAGACCCTTGGTGGAGCTTCCGGGTAGCCTACTCCTAAGGCAGGCTTGCACTGAGTTCTGGGTGGCAGGGTGGGCCCTTGGTGGAGGTCCCGGGGAGCTTACCCCTGAGGCGGGCTTGTGCTGAGTTCCCGGTGGCAGGACGGGCCCTCCGTGGTGGTTGGGGGCAGCCTTGCCCTGAGGAAGGTCTGCACTGAGTTCCCGGTGGCAGAGCAGGCACTTTCCACCCTTTTTGCTCTGGCTGCTTTTGCTGACTACTGCTTTGAAGTGTTGCTCCCTGCCTTGGAACCAGCTGTTTATGGACTAAACCCCTGCAAACAGTGAGCTAAATGAACCCATCCTTACTTCATTTTGAGTGTTGGGTATTTTGTCCCAGCAACCAAGAATAGTAACCAAGATACCATACAATAGTGCCAATAAAAAAATAATAAATAAATAAATAAAAATAAAAAAGATGTCATATTTTTTTCATGATGTTTCCATCTACTGGCTCAAGATTGAAAACAGGCACAATGTGTGTACATCAGTTAGCTTCAAATTTTCTTTATAGGTGAAATACATCTTATAGGGGAAACCATGAATTTCTCCATGATAGCTTGAAAAATATTACCCATTTTTTGCAAAAAAACAAAAAAAAATCTGTATAACCTTAATACTTCCCCATATGCAATACACTGATTCCAGATACCAAAAACAGTTGCAGATCCCCACTCAGCACACACCATTACACACACACACTCCTTAAAGTCTCTGTGTTTACCAGTGAACAGAATAGGACCTGGTAATAGTTGATCAGTGAAGTTCTCTGATGGCCACTGGGCCAGTCTTCTTCAGGGTCACGCAAAATCCTAGTCCAGCTTCAAGCACATGGCAGGAATGGGGCTCCCCTCTTATCCTAGGCAGGATCGCTCTGTGGTGGTATGTCATTCTAATGCTAGAGATGGCTTAGCAAATAAGCCTCTGAAGGTACAGCCTGGAGGTAGCAAGAAACAAGTTGCAAGGCTATGGTATCTACTCTGAAGGCTTCTCCTGCTAACAGTCATCAAGACAAATAAAAATCCTGAACTTAAAAGTGCTGAAGACAGTTTTTTTGTTTGTTTCAAAAACACAACAAGGGAATTCTCCCCCTTATCAGTGGTTTTATATCCTCAAATAGGGTTTAGATCAGATACTCAAAAGTGCTTTTATTTTTAATGCTAATGAGCAGGTCCTAAAGTTGTGTATGTGATTGATGCAGGCACATCTGCATTCTCATGGTTTCAAGTGTTTGCATGTGCTTGGCTGAATTACTGCTTTGTACAAATACACCTTCTATTTGTTTTACCCACAAATAGAATTGCCTTATGAAAGGAAAGACAAAATTCTCTGGGCTCCCCACAGCTGCCTCTTGTTTCCACTCCTTCCAGTAGGCCTCCTTATCTTTCTTTCTCAATAAATGTGAGTCTTGACATGGGTTTAGATGTGATATGATCCTCCCTTGGCCTGACCCTGCTTGGTGGCCCAAGCAAAAAGATTCTGATTTTTCTATTTTTAAATTGCTAAAGTATATACATTCAAGTCTATAGAAAATAGCCTTTTATAATACTAAAAATTTTCTGCAGTTATAATTTTCATGGTGTCTACTTGTTGAGAGATGATAGGACTTATTCACAGAATTTACACTCTGGTGGTTTGATAAATATATAACATGTTGAAAAGGAGTCTTATGCAAAAGTAAACTTTATTCATCAGTGCTTTAGTTTCTGTTCTATTTTCATTCAGCTGAACAATATTGTAAGTGTTTGTTTGATTTTTATTTGTTTTTTCACTTATTGGGTTTCCTTTCTAGATCCTTTACCTAATCTAATTCAAACAAGAACAGCACACAAGGAAGTCTAAATATGGCATAGGGGGAAATGTGTATATCCTTTATATTATCTTTTGTTCACATGCTGAGGGCTATGGAAAGCAAAATGTGGTGAATCGCTGTTTAATAGCATGTTTCATGCTTATCGGTAATTTTTTCCCTCTGACCTTCTGCCTCAGACAATTAATTTTCTTGAACTGCTCACAGGCTGGAAGAACAGGGTGGGGGAAATAATGTTAGTACTAGTGCATATAATCTTGGAAGAAAAGCTGTGCAATTATTCAAAGAACTAATCTTATCTCTTGTTTCATTTTTATATCACAAGTCTACATTTAAAAATATTAGATATACTGTGCTGCTGTCCCACACCTTCAAACTCCAGTAAATAAATGCTGCTAAGTGCCACCAGCAGTGAAAGAGCTTGTAATGAGAAGTGTGAGGAGATATGTGCTCCATTCATCATTCTGTTCAGTCCAATATTGAGGCTCTTGTTATCAGCAGGATTCGTGGCGATGTCATCATGGCTGGCATAAATCTTCTGTCACTGTGGGTCAGACTGATGCCCTATTAAAACTCTGCTTTCACCTAATCACAGAATGACCTTTCAATGTCTTTAATTAACCTCTGACCTGAACCATGCCAGTGTCTTGTTGGTAGGTAAATCTATAGCATGACATTTGCTTATGACACTACATTTGTCTTGGTTTAATAATCGTACCTTTCAGATTATGGCTTGAATGAAATACAGTTGGGACTCATGTTAATAGTTGGATTAATTTTTAAAAGGTTAGAACATAATATTTTCCTCTAAGCTTCCAGTGATATCTTTGCAGACATTTCTCTCTGGGGAGTTGGTGTCCCCCGTTAAAGTATGTTTAGGTGAGCCTTCAGTTCCACCAATCATGTCATGTTTTCCACCTAAAATTATTCCTTTTGACTGGGCTGGGAGCCAGAAGCATTCCAGGTCCTATGTAAGATCAGAGGACAAAAGGTTTGAAGTGCGATCTATGCTCACATGCCTCAGACAATAAGAATGTAGCTCTAGTATGAAATTAAAAGGGGATTGGGGCCAAGGGGAAACTTTTTATCTCACTTTGGGAATGTGCTTGTCAATTCCAGACTGTTTGTTCCTCAGGTCCTGAGCCTTCTTTGATAATATCAATTCTACCTCATTCCTCACTAAATCGAATCCAGTTAGGAACTCCTGTCTAAATTAGTGAATAAAGTGTAAAATATTTATGAAGAAATATATTGTCTTATGCACAAATGGAGTTACAAATTGAACTGGTTACTAATTCATTTATACTCACTAGGTTGTTTAAACAGGCAAGTTGTGATTAGCCTATAAATCATAACATTGTATGAATAAAAGTTCTGAACTACCTCAGATTTATTCAATTTTGTACTCAATCAGAAGTCCCATGAAGATCTTAGACTAGATCATCTGTCAGGTCTTTTTCAGTTATAAAAGTCTTTGATTCAGTGTCTCGACATTACAAATTCGGGATTTATTGGGTATGAATTTTAAAAGTTTTCCTGTCTTTAAAATACAATTTAAAAGTTCTATCATAAAGATTTCAGGAGCTGAAAATTGTGCAGGCATCCTGTTAGCCTTTGCCTTGTTGCCCGCCTCCTCCTTTCACCTGAGTCTCTGTTGGCTCACCTGTAAAATAAGGATAACAATGCCTATCAGTAACATTGCTGTGAAGATTAGTTTAAATGTACATTTAGCCCCTCATGCAGCAACGCCCAGTTCATTGTGGATGCTGGTGAATCAATGAACACCTGCAGTGTTTGTTAAAAGTGACCTATTAGGGTGATGCACTAGCCTCACCTAAGTATTTAGCTATTATGTGTAATTTATTAGTTAATTGTATAATAAATTATGTATAATACTGTCATCATCATCATCACTATCAATTAACTTGTTCTAATTCTCTCTCACTGTTTTCGTTGGTATAGAAGTGCCAGTTACATTTTTTATGAAGACAGGTTTTGTTTAGGTCCTAGACTGATGCACAGAAGAGATGTTTACTAATGATATCCATTTTGCCTATTTATTTTAAGAAGTATTTGCTGAGAAAGGGTCATGTGTCTGACTTTGGGTACCATGAAAAGCTAAAAGACAGGTAATCACAGCTTCATGGGGCAAAGAGTTTCTGAGAGAGCCTGATGTTAATCAAGGAAGGACGCCAACAAATGAATAATTGTATGACATTGCCAAGAAGCATGAAGGAGAGAGATGCAGCTTGATGAGGGCGGCTTTGACGTGGTCAGGGAAGCCAGTGGATGTCTGACAGGGGAAAACCACAGGACGGAAAGACCTGATTACACGGATGCTTGTTTGCCATGTTACAAAATTCTTTTCCCCTACATCAATAGAAAATAGAAGATAGTGGCACAACATGATGAAATTTGTGTTTCCAAAGGCTTACCTTGATGACCATATGGAAAGGGAGGTACACAGAGAAGTTAATGTCAGTGAAATACACTCTATAAAATACCAGGAGAGTCATCACGGTAATTCTTTCTTTAAATTCCAGAAAAAATTTACATTGATGTCTTTTTCAAAGGCAACAAAAAAGTAGGCTCAAAGGAACTATTTCCCTACATCACCAAATAGGTAAATTTTTCCTTTTAGAATTAGCATCAATGCTGAGGACCACAGATAGCACATAGACCTCTGAAATTATTATTCTTCTCTGCCTTTGGTGTGATGACAAGGCAGTTACATCCAGCCAGTGGCTCAGCCCATTAGAACCTGACTTTACACTGATGAGGCCAGGGTACAACACAATTAGACTTAGGAAACCTCACTGACCCTTAGGCTCAACAAGAACTCAAAACAAAGAAATTTGTTGTCACCTCTTCCTAGGAGAGCTCTTATGACAAGCAAATTCATAATTGATAAGTGAGTAAGTTATTCATTTTCAGCTTGCAAATATTTATTCAGTCCTTATCATATACCAGCCACCTCCTAAGTATTAAATGATAAAACAAGCCCAGTCACTAGAGGGACATTTGCTATACCATGCGGTTTAAAAGGATTGACTCACCTGGTGTGAGTGCATACCTGTAATTCCAGCACTTGGGAGACTGAGGCAGGAGAATCTCTGCAAATTTGAAACCAGCTTGGGCTACATGATAAGATAATGTCAAAAAAGAAGAAAGAAAGAAAGAAAGAAAGAAAGAAAGAAAGAAAGAAAGAAAGAAAGAAAGAAAGAAAAGAAAAGAAAAGAAAAGAAAAGAAAAGAGAAAAGAAAAGAGAAAAGAAAAAAAAGAAAGGGCAAACTCAAATGTTCCAAAAGTTCCATAAGATATATGATGTAGATGTGGGAGAAACACACATCTTTGAGTCTGATGATGGACAGGTCCTTGTGAGTATAGTTTCTTAACAACTGAAAGGAGCAGGAGCCTGGAAGAATGTAAAACTCATAGGAGTAGATTAGTTAAACTCCCTTTTCGATAAGCTTGAGCACATTGCAAAAGTGATGCTATATAAACTCTGGGCCAAGGACTAAAAGGATTGGAAGCTTCTACTTTCTGAATCTTGGAATATTCTCTGAGAGCTTAAGAAGCAATATCAGACATTCGATTAGCCTGACACTGCTATGCCATGGTCACAGTCTCAGCTGAGCCCAGCCTTCCACTCCTCCCTACTGAGTGGCTGACACGTGAGTGAGTCCCTAGACCAGTCCAACTACCTGCTGATGATACCAGTGAGTGAGCTAAGTCAAAGCTACTGGGAAATCTGCCCAGGCAATCCCTGCCTAAGTTTCTGAGCTACAGAATCATGAGATACAATAAAATTGTAAGGTTTACAATGGTTTGTTACCAGCAGTGTGTACCTGAAACAGATTGCATTGCTAATACCAGTTTCCTTTTCCCAATCATAGGGTTTAAGAGCAAGGGTAAAGACTGAATGCTCTCCAGTCTAGCAAGTCCGACTGCTCTGGAATTGCTCTGAGCACAAGTGATTGGTATGACTATAGACCCAAACAGATGTAAGGTCAATTCTTAGTTTCCCCAAGTCCTGGCTTTGTAAAATAAGACTTTTTATACAACCTAGTCATAGAATATTATTACAGTTAAGACAGGTGCATTTATGAAAGTATTTACATAATAGCTACACAATAAATGATTGCTAAATGTTTGTTTTATTATTTCAGCTGAGAATTTTTCCAGCAATGGACAGCAAATAATTACATTCTTCATAAAAAAAACCCTAATTTTAACTTCATAAAATTTTGCACTAAATTCATCTCTTTCTGAGGTTTCTCCTCTTACTTTCTGCTTCTTTACAACCGCAACCTCAAATCTGTTCCTCATGCCTTCTTATGGCTTTCAACTTCTATTTTATATTCTTTGACCTACAGGCCTTCACACACACACAAACACACACACACACACACACACACATGATAATCCCTCTAAGCCACAAACTCCCATATGGGAAATGTTTATATCAAAGGATTGACTTCTGAATGTCCTTTTAGTAGCCACAAGAATTTCAGTTCCAGTTTGTATAACGTAAATCACTAGTGTTAGAGATAACTTGCAAAGAGGGTGGGAGAGGAAGAAGGAACTAGGTGCTGAGAATATGAAAAAAAAATAGTAGAAAGCGTAAGAGGAGTAGAAGTTTTTGCAATGAAGTATTGGAAACTGGAAAGAGGAAAGAAAGAAGGAAAGAAAGAAGAAAGAAAGAAAGAAAGAAAGAAAGAAAGAAAGAAAGAAAGCCTGATACTGTTAACTAGTAAAGTAATACTTTGGGATGTGAATGGAGCCCCAGGCAGAGCTGAGGTGGTAATCTTAGTTACTAGACAGTTATTTCAAAGACCCAAGTTAGCCATGAAGAAAGCCCAAAGCTTTTCTATATCACACGCCCAAACTACTCCGCCTTGCTGGACTCCCAGGGGACTTGATTGTAGGTATTAATTCTGAATGAGAACATTGCCATATGCTGGACATTTAGGTAGAAAACACAAAGAAAGAATGTCTCCTACCATGCATTTTGCCTAAATAACCAGTTCACCAACAACATCCCAGTGACCTCCAGGAGGGAATTTCTACAAAGGTGCTAATAAGCAATGAATGTTAAAATAAAATCAATTATGTTTCACACATTATAAATAACTTAAGTAGGTGACAAGTCACTAGAAGTGTATTTATTATGCTCTTTTTCTGTTTCAATTTCAGAAGCATAAAATCATAAGACGAGTGGAAACCTGTGACCCTTAACCCCAATTTTGACATTATTCGAAGTTTCTTGTTTTTCATGCTCATTTGAAGAACAGGGTTGAGGATTAATACAGTGCCTGCCGTGGTGGTGGCAGGAGGATGATGATGCTAAGAAACAGTGAGTCTAACACGGTGGTAGCACGTAGCCTCGTTCTCTATCAGGTTCTGCTCGATGCCATGGAACAGGTGGGATTCATAGAAATAAAGTAGATTTGACACCTCTGGGGACAAAGCACTTCCTGTCATCACAAGGCACAAAGCCAGAGACTAACCACAGTTAGTGTCTGCAGAGATTCCTGTGAGGAAAACGACTCCCTGCTCAACCTCATTTGGGCCTCCTTGCAGCCAGGACTGGGCATGAGCAGAGACTGAGCGTGAGCGAAGGACAGGAAGGACAACAACCGAATCTCACTCACAAAGGTCCTGGAATTTTGACTTTTGACATTTTCTCCGAATGTAGTTATATAAACACTGCACTTTGGGAGAGCTGAAATAATAATTTATTAAATATAAAAGTTTACATTTTTACCCTAGTCTTATCATCTCTTGTTTATAGTATTTATGAATCATTACAAAGGGAAGTGTTTTGGGTTCACACCATCCCTCACAGACCCTGTCCAACCTGGCAATCACCTATGGCACTTGCCACAAAAGAATGAAACTACTCAGATAAAAGGAACTATATAGATAAGAGCTGAAAGTAAGAGTAAGTCAATATGCAGGGGATGCATTTGGGTCCAGAACTTTGTTAAGCTCCCCTCAAAGGTATACCCCTCAGGGCTGGGGCTCAGTCTTTCATCTCCATAGCTTTAACTCATCATACAGACCTAGGACACCACAGGAGCTCAATGCATGTGTGTTGAGCAAGTAAATGATTGAATGAATTAACAACACTAACCTGGACAGGTCATTCTTTATGCAATATATGATACTGTCAAGTTCAACTGCCTGCAAGGGAATCATTTGTCTACGGGGTAGGCAAATTTTCAGTCTGAAACTGACTTTAAGCCATTGCTCAGACCAAGTGCCTAACTAAAGGAACATAAATGATTCTTAATATCCAACCAAGGAAAACATAAGTGGAAGAGGGTCTCTGCAGCTGGAAAAATTGGAGCATATTCCAAAACCAATAAGAAATTCCTTCTTGATTGTCAATTATTTGGGATTACCTGAGCCTAGGTCACAGACCACTGATGTGGATAATCAAGAATTGACTGCACACACACACGTGGATATTCAGCCTGCTTGGACTCAGGAATCCCCCAGTGGCCTGACCATAGCCTCCACTATTCTTTGCCACACAGAACCCAGGGCAGGAATGGAGGGGTAAACCTACAACAAGCCTGGATGGGGAACAGAGGACTTCTATTACCCGAAACCTAAGAGTTTCCCTGAAAGCTACAAGAATGAATTTGGGTTTGTTATTAACTCTGCAACCAGAGTAAAGGTGAACAAGAAAGGGGCATGGAAAAGGGAATCAAGTTTTACCTCTTCCAGTTTCATCTTCTTAGTCACTACCACCCTACAATTGCCTGTCCTCATGCATCCCATGCATTAAAAGTAGAAACAACTAGGGACAAGCTTGAAGAAATGGAATTTCTGCTTTGGACACTGATACTTGTTGTCTTCACTTTTGGGCCCTTGCACTTGGCCTCTATTCCTCAGTCATTCCCAGTCTTCCCCTAACAGCTTCCCCTGGGAATGAGCTACCTTTTCAGTCTCCCCTCCTGCCCCATAACTAATTTCTTGTTCCACACTGTTCAATGCTCTCAGCCTTGACAGGTCAAATCCAGGATAAGTTGATAAATTAATCTAGGCTTTCAGATTCACATGTTAATGGGTTCCCTTTCTAAGAGGAGTTCCCAAAAGTTGGCTTTTCTGAGCCATGAGGGTTCAGAAGGAGGGCGTCAGATATGGAGTAGGTGAGGGAAACAGAAACATATTTTGGGTTCTGTGAACAAGTCCTCAGATACTTTTGGTTTCCTCAAATAGGATCTGTCTGCTAGAGGTGGGCAAGAACTAGGATTTTTCTGCAGTGAGGGTGAGTCTATAATGTCATTTAATACATTTCTACTTAATACAATGCTCATAAGGGCATTTTATAGGTCTTCTATTTCATTATTCTATTTTCCTGAGAGCATTTAAACAAACATAAAGGGACTCAACTGAAGAAATATACATAGCATCATAATAAGTGCAAGTAAGGGGGTCAATGTGAGTGGGCATCTGTGTGGCATTCCAAGGAGGGAGGGTACTGGATGTACATGCATGAGACTGCCTTCCTGGTGGAGCTGTCTTAAGACATTTTTAGCCTCATCAGAACAAGTGGGATAATTTATGCGTTAACATTTTCTTTTAATGTGGTTAGCATTTTCCTCATTTATAGTTAATTAGGTTAAGCATGCATGGGGAGCCAGGGAGAAAGAGTTTCAGTGACTGCTCTAAGTGATTAGTAATTTGAATAAAGTAAAGAACCTCTAAAAGATAGGGTCTTGGCACATGTTAAACAGGCTTCCCTGCTCAATGTGAGAATCAGCCCACTCTAGTTTTGAAGACACTGTGGTCATTAAGGTAGTCACTAAAGTAAAAAGATACAGAATATGTTGAACATTGTTAACATGTTGTAAGACATACATATGTGTGGTACAAATGGGCAAAGGCTGAACATACTGGATTTTGGGTTTCCTGGTAGCCATCCAGTAATGCTTTGGTCTTTTGAGTCACACCAACTTGCTAGGGCCCGGGGATAAAGTGATGGCTACAGGCAAGAAATATTCCTTTGGATCCTAGGTTTGCTAAATTAAAATAATTGCTCCTCCTCCTTCTGATGTTGTTTTTATAATTGGAGAAAACTTATGTAAGTAATCTTTGCAAATAGTGGGCACAAACAGGTAGTGGCTATTGTTATAAGATCATAAGATAATAAGTATCCCTTCCTTTGCTTGACTGAACCATACGTTTTACTCATTTTTTGCTTCCTTCTTTTTAACCAATCCAGACCTCTTACATCTGTGGCTGCTATCTTATGCAAACAAAGTACAAGTCCTTATACATATAGCTTTCCTTAAGCCTACTCTTGTTGGAAGTTTCAAGTACTGCCTCTTTATCCATAATTTTTAGCAAACAAAAACTTAAGCAACAGGAAGTCATTACCACAATTTTCAGAAGACAGTGTTTGTCTCGCTATGTATCAACTTCAGGCACTCTTGGAATTTCAACAAACTTTCTTCTTGTATGCACAGATGGGCAAGTGTGGAGTCAGGAGAAAGGTCCAGGAAACCTAGATTGGCTCACTTACATTAGCCCTACCTATGTGACCTGCATGAATTCCCAGACTCTTGAGTTATGTTCCACTCTTTGCAAATGTTGTAGCTTGGCAGAACTGATGCCATCTTGTGCCCTATATTTGACTTGTGCCCTGTAGTTGACCCAGAAGAATGAGAAATTACTCAGGGTACAAATCCCATGATAAAGGCAAAATGAGCTACAACCCACAAGAGAAAAAATTAACCTGCTCAACAAAGAAGCAGAATACAGGTGTCAACAAAAATTAATGTAAGATTCTAGCTAAATTGTTTCCAACAGGATGTCTTGCTTTGCAGTTTTTTTGCTTTAAATGTCCGTGACCCTTCAGTTCAGGACCACTCAGTTGGACTCTGAAACCGGGGTCTATGTGAGTGGTCACTGAGCTCAGCTAATACAATTCCAAAATTTATCAGTTTGGCTGCTTGGATTCCTATATTGTTTATGAACCCACTTCAGTAAAGACTATCTTCGTGAAGTAAATTACATAACTTACAGGAAAGAGTTATAGATCTCAATCTACAAGTCAAAAAATTTGTAGACAATATTTTGATGGGTTAGAAGGACACTGTTCACAGGAGTCAAGATGTGAAACCAACCAACATGTCCATTGATGTATAAGTGCACAGGGAATGAATAAAAATGAAATCGTGTTACTGCTGCAATGTAGACGGAACAAAGTAGGGCACAGCAATAAAGAAAATAAACCAGGCACAGAAGGATAAGTATCATACTTCCTCACTTGTTTGTGGAAGCTGGAAAAGCCAAAGAGCAGAGAGTGAGTGACAGGAATCAGAAAGTAGGGAGAAACATTGGATAACAGATACCAAATACAATTGATCAGGAGGAATTGCTTCTTGTACAGAATTGCTTTTTGCTTCTATGGGTAACACTTTCTGATATATTTTTTAAAAAACTAGAGGAGTCCAGTGTGGTCTGAGGAGATGGAAATGCTAATTATACCAGTTAGCCCATTACACCGTATATATGAATTGAATTGTTATACCATATCCCATAAGCAGATATGAGTGTGTGTAAATTTTAAAAATTATTAAAAAATTATTAAGGGATGGTTTGTTTTACACATTTCTCTGCTTTGCTTCTGATTTAGCTCTTTCTCCTTTGTTGGCCTCCTGGTGAAGGAAATGAGATTTTTTTTTTTTTTGGAAGGAATGTGGGTTTTGTCCTCTGCAGCTGGGTAGACTGAGTTAAGGACATCAGTCTGCTCCCCTCTGCAATGGCTAAACCTGCACAGTGCCCATTCGCAGTGCCAGCACAAGGGTTCAGTAAGGATAAAAAAGGCCTGCCACGTAATCGTGTGGAACCATTTTCAGTTCCCTTGCTTGGCAACAATCAAACCAGACAAACAGTAACTTTTCAAGGTCTCCTTCCCCGATTAAGGATTCTTGTATAGACTCCTGAGAATACTTAGTGAAAGAAGCTTTTGATAGGTCCCTTCCATAGAGCCCCTCCCCCACCACCTCACTGCTTATGCATGGCCCACCTTCACCACCGTTCTGGGAACTGAAACCTGCATGGCATGGGGCCCATGAAGACTGTGCCATTTTAAAATGGTGTAAAGATCCCGGTGAAAAAAGTGTCATTGCCTTCCAGATTCCCAGACCCCTCACCAGCTTCAGGCAGCTGGCCTGATGAGGGGCAGGTGATTCTTGTTTCCATTCTTTTAATTCAATTCTAATTGAATGTACGGCTGGAAATGCCTTCAATGGACTTTTTTTTTCTCCCTGGTAAATTTCCTTAGGGAGTATACCCCAAGACCTCCTCTCTTTGTGATAACTTATTCTGGCCAGCAGAGCCAGGGTCTATTTATTACATTTCCTAACCACCCCCCTCCACAGCCCTACCAGGAGGGGCCTTGCTGCAGTTGCTGATGACTAGAGAATTACTCAAGTGTGAACTGTTTCACTGTCTGTCACTTTGCTCATTAGGCAAGTGAGAAAATGTATCTATGGCCCTGTCTCACGGTCCTCATTAGCTTAGAGGCACATTCTTACTTCCCTTATTTGTTTTAAAGATGAATGGATAAGAAACAGTATTCAGTCGGTGTTCCTCAATATAATTTTAAGAAGCAAAAGCCTGGATAATCTTATTATCTTCCCAATAATTGTGTTGTTCAGACGATAGGGAAGGATAATTGCCTCTACTGCATTTCTACCAGGGTAGAGGAGTGGAATTGTGTTAGTCATAGTAAGGATTTAAGTCTTCCACATTGAGGGAAGATAATGGTGCTTTCAAAAATGTAATAAACAGATACCCCAGTAAGGACAACTATATAAACTAATGAGTCTGTGCTCTTGAGTATTTCCATCTAATAGTCCTGCATGCAGAAAATATAATATTATTACTGAAAAACTACCTTTGTGTTCAATGCAGTTATGATTTCTACCTGGAGTTTTAGCAAAATGTCAGGTTTTTGTTTATTTGTTTTTGGCCAGGAGGGTAATATGGGACAGATACGTGGGCATGTATTTAAGACTTTATTTTCACAAAGAATTCTTTACAGGTATTTATGATTGTTTCTCTTCTCTAGATTTATATACTGAGATGATAAAACAGAGCTGAGATCACCCAGTATCATTCAAGAGTTTGACATTCTGGTTGCCTTCTTGATAGAAATGTGTCAGCCTATTTCTTGTGTGCTGTGCTTGACTTGGGGTGCTTAGGATCCATTTTTGTTCAGTCACAAAAAATGTTGTTCCAAATTCATTAGTATCTGTGTCGAGTCTTAGGCCAGATACACTGTGGCTCATGATTTAAGTGCAAAACATTTGTCCCATAGGGCTTAAGGAAGCCAAATGTGATGTTCTTTTTGTTGGTTTGTTTTGTTTTTGTTTTACCTAAGCTCAAAACTTCTAGCACCCATGTAGCCTATCAAGGCCGGTATTATCCTTTCACATCATTAGAACAAACAGATGAACTAGACTGGTAAATATGCAGAGTGTGTTACTGTTTATTTGCATTTTCAGACCTGAATCTTGAAATCTAAGAAGTGCAGATAAAGAAGCATTCTCCTATTTTTTTTAAGCTTGACTCTTTTAGTAACAATGCTAGTTGAAATGCCTGAATTTTCATCTCCTTTAAGCATTTTCTTCATTCAGACAAATGAGAATGTGCATAACCCATTCAAGGGAAATATAATGCATTATTATAATATGGCTTGGCCTAAGTAGCTAATCACTTTTTATTAACACTTTTTGGCCCAGGGAGTTGGGATTTCTCTAAGCTGACTGTCAGGCCAGGGATCCTGGGAGTCTATATTAGTAATTAGCATTACAAGATCTTGACTCCTGGGGTGATTCAAATTAATACAAAATAAAAGTGCAAATTTCCAAATAGATTTGAAAGCTACCTCTATTATTAAATTTCTGTTATTAAAGCCTTTTCCAGTTAGTATGACAGGAGTCCAAAGCAGAGGGTTCCCTTAAATATCTACACAACTTGTCTTGGATTCTTTAAATTAAATAAAAGGGCATACAATGAAAGATCAAAAGAATTTTCTGTACAATTGAATTACGCTTTGGCAGTAAAGTTTTCCACCAAACCAAATCCCTACAAAGCAATATTAGTTTCATGGTCACAGTTGCTTTTGGACTTTCCTTGATACATTTGGCAGCTATCTTCAGAGCATCCAAAGAACCGCTGGCAACATCAATCACTCATTTCATAAGCAGGAGTTAAGAGGCGACAGGAGGGCGCTTGGCATAATACCATCTCTCCACCATGGAACCCACCCCCCCATGCAAGAATAAAAAAGAAAGAAAAGAAAAGAAAAGAAAAGAAAAGAAAAGAAACGGTACAGCATAGAGACATTATGGAGTACTCCCCTTCGAATAAGGTTCTACAAATGTGTAAATAACCTGCTTTCTCTAACCATGTCTTTAGCAGACTAAGTGGTTAATTGTTATTGATCAGCTTTGCCCACTGTTCCAATATCAGTCATTATTGAAAATAATCTCAGTATCCTTCATTAAGCATGCATCTGTTTCCATGGGAATGCATTTTAAACACAGAAAGCTGCTTGAGTGTTATTGGTTTCACTGGTAGCACTGGCACTGAGGGCTGTAGTTGCCCAATCTGTCATAGTTAATCAACTCTCATCTCTTAACACTGGCTGCAGTTATCAATGAGGTAAGGATTAATATTCTGGGCGAAGCAGATGATAAATCATTTGTATATAATTAGTGTACAGCAAGGTTACAGCTGACATGAATTTTTATCTTAATTATGAGAGAAATTTGTTCCATTAATTTAATTTAGTTTGCATGAGTGGCTAGACACCTAACAAAGTTAATCTTACACCTGTCATTACAACATTAAGGAGAAAGCCTTGTGCAGAGGTGCTTGCCTCAGATCTTCTAGTGGATGAGGATAATGTTGTTCATCCTAATGTGAAAATAGATGATCGTAGACAGAAGACGTAAAGTCGACTCTTTTTAAAGTGTCCCGGGGGATTTATGAGAGAATACTGAAGCAACTCAACTCACATTGCTCTGCTTTGGATGCCATATTCCCTTTGCCAAATTACCTTGTTCCTGCCTTGTAAATCAAGTGGAAGTCAGTAGGTACAAGAAGAGATATTTTCTCTTTTTTTAATGTATGTATGCTAAATGCAGTTCTTCCAACCAAATACAGCTTTCCTAACAACCAACTGCGTTTGTATCAAATTTAATGAATTAAGAAATGTGTGTTTTTCAGGTTATCTAAGTGCTTCTGGTTTGTATTCTCATTGAATAGAATTACTATAACTGGACCTATTATACAAATAGTGATTTTTTCAGACTTTCCAAAAGCTTCAAAGCAGCCCACAAACCTAAAATCTGCACTAATTATCCAAGTAATGACTGTATCTGATCAATCATGTTTGATTGATAGACTAGGTGACACTATGCAACAGAATCTATTTTCTAATGATTGGCTACATATTTAAGATTTTTAAATAAAAATTTAATACTTGTTGGCTTATTTAAGATAAATTTCTCTATAGTTACCTTTGTTGTAATTACTGTGCCCTTCTGTCTGACCTGGAATATGGGAAAATCTTTAAAGGAAAAAAGACAGGAAGTCAGAAAGGTACTAACATAATCCCCATAAATAGGATGACCAAGGAGCAATTCCAGTACTGATAAAACAGAACTGAAAACAGCCTCATAAAAGAACACATTTCTGAAATTGCTTATTTGTAAGATAAGCTCTGGCTTCCAAAGGAGTGGGCTTTTGCTTTTAGAAAACCCAAAATAAGCCTGCAAATGAAATACTAATTGCACAGTAACTCAGATTAATGTATTGTAATATTAGTCCACAATTATCACTTGAAGATAGGATCAAGAAGTGTATAGTTGGTTATTCACAAGAAATGACTGATTTAAAAACAAAGAGCTCTAATGGAATTCAATAGTGCTTTTCAGTCATTCTGCTTGGCATCTCTATTACCTGAGATGATTCACAGTCCATTATGGGAGCTTCCATGCTAATAGAATGTCTATCTTCTATAATACAGACACATCAGAGCACTAACTGGGAATCTGTCACAATGAATTTCATCTAGATTTCACTTCATCTCTTCATGGACTGTAAAATTTGCTCTTGTACAATGCCTAAATTTACTGTGGGTAATTGAGAGAGATCTATAGATGCAGCAGCACTAGGTAAAAAGCACTTTTCCAAAGATCTATTGTAAATTGTGCAGCTTTGCCTCAGTTGGGGAAAGATTATGGAGAGCTGAATCTTGCCTTTACTAATGAGATGTTTTGGTGAGTTCAAAGGAGAGAGGGGGGAGATGCGTTAGTGGATTCTGCCACGTGTAAAAAGGAAAACAGGAAGGGACCTATCTTTCATTCCAAGGAAAGCTTTGCAAAAGGGACAAAAATAAGTTTGGACACAGGCTTCATTACCTTCCCAGGGAAGTATAAATCAGGACTACGATAGACATAATATTTTCCAAATCTGCCTGTATTTACTTGGCAGAAAAAGAATGTCTCATGCATGACCCAGCCTTCCAGTAGCTCATGTTTGCCTTCTCTCGCAGCTGCAGGTAGAATGTATTCCATCTCTCATTTACTAAACCTTCTGTTTCACAGATTGTTAATCCTAACTAAAATATTTGGTATTAAGCTATCTGCATGAATTGTTGATAAAGAATTAAGATAACATTTGAGCTGTTAAATATAATGTGTGCTCATATTTTTCCAATGGATACTTGGGTTACTGCTCATAAAGTATACATGCTAACCTTCTTTTCTCCCCCTTCAAACCGTTTCCTTTTCTTTATTTTACTTATTTCCATCAAAGGCTAAACAGAATCACTGGATGCCCTTAACAATCATAGGGCTTAATATTTGTTAGCCAATTAGAATTGTGATATATTCTATAGCTTTTTCCTAAGCCAGGAACTGAATAATAGCATCATGCTTCACTGGCGGTGAAGTGAGCTGAGCCTTTATACATTAGGAGAAAATCAGAATGGTATGACTGCAGTTCATTACTGAAATAGGTAACTGATGAACTGAAAAGACAAAGGGCATTGTTAAATGAAATGTCATTATTAGAGGTGCTCATGTTTAACAAATGTACTGTGAGTTAATTCAGTAGTGTTTTCTATAAAGTTCTCCACTGAATGTTCACTGCTCATTTTTACTGTCTCTGCATACGTAACATCTCCTTAAAAATGTCTTTAAGGAAACAATGTCAACTCTCTATGACTGGGAGTAATTAAATAAGGTCAGAAACATCTTCTGAGCTCAGGTATTTGTGTCACTTTTTCACTGAAGATCCCGACCAGATGCAAATAAGTTTGTGTCCCTAGCTTTACATGCAATATTCTAGGATGTTAATAATGCTGGAGATTGGAGGATGAATAAGTGCAATCATTTTGCAGAAGACTTGAGAAAAATGTTTTTAGCTTCAAGAGAAAGAAAAGCAATGAAACCCCTTTGGCATCTGTGCAAAACAGTTTGCTTGACTCTGGAGGTGATAAAAATAATTTATGAAGCTCTACATTTTTAGCAAGAGGAAATGACTTCAGCTTTTGGCAATCTGATACAGTTAGCGAAGCCACTCTCTACTACTTTTATGGATTTCCTTGAGCTACATATTCTGTGACCTGTATTTCAGATTTATTGGCAGATACATAAGCCACATTAAGTAATATAAAATGCAGTGGATGCATCAAACAACTCAGCAGGGACCAACTGACAGCAGGCGAGAGGCTGCCTCTTCGAAGAAGTCACTCTGAATCCAATACCTGTTTATGCACTTGTCTAACCAGCCCCTGCATTTCTGTTTTAAATAAAGACATTAGTTCAAAACAAAAGAATCTCCAACGGAACACATAGCATACTGGGTGGCAGGAAGAGGAAAATGGATGACCAACTTTAAAATCTAATCAAACCCTCAAGATTTTGAGTTTAAACATGTTTTGTTTCCAGTTTGGTGGGGGGAAGCAAGGCTTCTCAGTAGGTGAAAGGGGGCCCCCAGCATGTTGTGTTTGGTTCTGTGCAAGACAAAAGAGTAGCATTTTGATGAGGGAGATGCAGACTGACTGTCTTTTAGTAAATATTTAGTACCCTAATAAAGAATAGTACCAAGGAGCAAATGAGTATTGAACAGTGCAATCACTAACCACTTGAAACAGAGCTGAGAGAATTTTTTGTGAAGCCTATATCCCCATCTCTTATCCCTTAAAAGGCAGGGGGCACACTCACAAAGCAAAGAAGACCAAGGTGGCAGTCAGGAGATTGTGTCTAGCTGGGTCAGCTGTGTCACCTTGGGCAACTCATACCCTCTCTCTGGAGTTCACAATGGGAATGCTGACATCCCTTCCAGGACAAAAATCTTTTGGTTCTTTAAACAATGAGAGTCAGATGATTGATGTAAAGAAATGAAATCACAAGGTACAGGGGACATCTTGACCAGCAGTGAATAACTCCAAAAGATTCAGGTCTTGGCACAAGGCCAAACAGAAAAATGATGGACATGTGGTTTCATGGGGAGCTTCCAATTCACCTTCTTGTGACTGTTACATTTTACTGTTAACTATGCCCTTTTAAAGATAGCCTTGTGAAGTGCAGATAAAGGTACATTCCCCTAAGACACCTTCTGGGCAATTTCCACGTACAACAGCCTCTCCATTCTCTGAAAATTGGCAGCTCTTTGTGCCACTTAATATGAACAATTAAGCATACTAATGAAGGGCTAAGAGTCTTAGAGTCAGATGACCTAATTGTAAGTCCTGATTCTGGAACTATTAGCTGTGTGACCTTGGGCAAGTCTACTAATCTCTCTGAACCTTGCTTTTCTTTTCCTGTAAAACCAGGATGACAATAATCCTATTTGTTTCCTGTATTATCATGATGATGCCATAAGGTGTAATTTACAAAGCATTTAATGCAAATTATTCCACTGAGTAAAACTCTTAATCTATATATTTTTAAGTTCTATTATTATTATTCTTACTCTATTACACACATACCCACTTTGTCCTTTTGTCACAAGAGTGCGATTTATTAAATGCAGTTATAGCAGCATGTGGCACTTGTGTTTCCTGCAGTGCTGAGCTCACATTGTTTGTAAGAAATAAGCACTGAGTTGTAAAGTTCTATTAAGGTAGAGAAAGGAGAGCAAAGCATAATAGCAACAGAAGAAAAATATCTGCACTCCTAGTGCATAAAGAGCAGCTCTAGCCATCACTGCCATTATTAAACATTCACCTCTCGCAAGGTACTTTACATAAGTTATTTCTAAGAACCACTCTGCCAGATATGTATTGTTATCCTTACTTTACAAACAAAAATGGAAATCCAGGGAAAGCAAGAAGCATTTCATACTATTGAAGCGAAAGAATGGGATTCAAACCCGTGTCCATCAGCTGCCAATGTCTATTTCTATCACACGGCTTCCCCACCCACAGCATGCTGTCCATTCATCCAGATGCTTAGCCTGTGAACATGGAAAATAACTATCACCTGCTGGGATAGGGTAAGAAACTCGAGACAAGGTAGTTTGAGGAAACCTCAATGCTGAGACTGATAAAGCAAGGTATATCTCAAGCAGTGGCATAGGTTCAATGTAGAAAACCAGTCTTAAAAAATGCACAGTATGAAAAACAATGCAGATCATTTGAGGCTCATACTGGAACAGCTACCATCTCCAGCATCCCTTGGAAGCCACCAAATAGGAGTGTAAAGACAAAAGGTCATAAATAATTATGAAGTTGAATCTGGGAATTAAATAACAGTAATATGATGCCTAATAGAATACCTCACATTTGAAAAGTTCCTGTATTCAGCAGCAAGTTAGGGGCAACAAGATGAGAGAGTTCACACTGGCAAGGGTTGGACATGGTCTGAGAAGAAAGATGGGATTAGGAGAGGGTGGAAGGACAAGTTCTAAAATCCCAGTTGGAAGTGCCAGTGAAGATTGTGTCTCAGCTTGGAACAAGTGGAGAAACATGCGGCCCATACAGGACATGTTGGGGCCATATTGTCAGAAAAGACATAGTATTATGAATATCTCTGTGAGATTGAAAATATATGTCCTCTCAGAGCAACTATTTCCAGACCTGAATGTTGTCTACCTTCCAGAAATGTTTCATCCTGTACTTGAATTATTCACATTGCTTTCCTATATGGCATGTAGAAGTGCTTGGGGTACTAAAATGAAAGTGCAGAAATACATTTTCTATGCGTAAAGGAGTCCACATCTCTGCTAGCTAATTTAATAAGAGACTTTGAGGCAAGAACCACCCCTAATAATTCAAAACTAAAATTAGATATTCGCTTGAAAAATTCAGGTAACCGAAACAAAAATGAGAGGAACTTTGTTTATTTAAATTATGAGGATAATTGCCTCAATTCTCCAATTCCCCTCACTGGGGTAGACTTGGCTTGAGTGTATCAGTATCCATGGTGACTCATCTAATAAGTAAACTGCATTAGCTCTGCTACTAGCAGAGAGGAAAAAGAGGTCTTGAAATATATGTGTTGTGGCTTCCTTCCAGAACAAGGGATTTCATTATATCTGAAGATATGAAGCAGTCAAAGAGATCTGAAATATGAAATAAGAATGAGGAGAAGAAATTTGTGATTATATTCTTGCTTTTTAGATTTGTTTTTATATATGGAAATCAGGCACTAGAGACAGAGACTGCAAGGAGTCTTGATTCTTCTGGTTCAAGGTTTTGTTTTGATTTGTTCTACGGTTGATATGTTTCCACAAAGTTCCCAAATGTGAGTAGGTTTCCATGTTTACTTTTATGTGCACAATTTCAAATAAGCATGACTCTCAAAAATATGCATACAAGATTCCACGGCTAGAATGAAGCTTGATAGAACAAATACATGATGGTTCCTGCCCAGTAAACCCAGGCTACATGGAATCATGATGGAAATCATCCTTAAAGACGAATCATCCTCAAATACAATATTCCTGTAACAGCAGAAAAATAACTTCCTTTTGTATCTATTTTTGAAAACCATTTTATGATTACAAACATGTAAGCTATTCTAATTATTACTGTAAATAATTAATCATTTCCTTTACAATAATTTATTAATTAGCTGCCATAACATTGTTGTGAGTTAGGTGGACGACAAGGATTCAATATTCAGTTATTAACACCTAATTAAAATATTCATTGTTTTCCATATGTTATTTATAGCTCGGCTTCCTCACACTTGACAGAATTTCCCTCTCAGTGAACAGTTTACCATTTGCTTAGCTGCATCGCCATCTGTTGTTGGGAAGTAGGAAATGTCCTTTGCTTTTTCACATAAACAATAATACTGTTTAGCTTTCAATAGGGGGAAATAGAAAAGTGTTGAGCTATAATATTCTCCTCCTGAAATATTTTTCTTGACTTCTTTTGTCCCACTATTGACTTCATACAATATTCTGCTAATCTTGATGGCATATTCTAAGTACAGTAAATTAAGCAAGCCTATTTATTAAATGACATTTTGAGATACAGTCATCCTTAGCTGCCCTTCAAGACTTGTTCTGGGGCAACCTCTGCCCTTCCTTTCTTGTAGATACTGGAAGCTGCAGATGCTCAAGTTTCTTTTATAAAATTGTGTAGCATTTGCATGTAAACTACACACCTCTCACATACAGTACTTTAAATTTGCTCTAAATTACTTTAACACCTCACATAAAGTTAATGTTATGAAATAATTTTTACTGTATTGTTAGTTAATGACAAGGAAAAAGCATATATATTCAGTTCAGATATTCTCCCCACCCCTAGAATATATTTAAGCTGAGGTGGGTTGAATCCATAGTGTGGAATTCAAGAGTATAAAAGGTCCACTGCATTCAGACTACTTCAGTGTGGAAAAAGGGTAGGAAATTAGATAACTAGTTTGGTTTACTTAAAGTCATAATTAAGGGAAATTTAAGATTGGATGACTGAAATCACCTATAAATTGATTCTGTACCAACTCATCTGTGTAACAAAAGCTCACCCTCCACAAATAATTTCTTTGATGCTAAGAGCTGTTCATTCTTGCAACAAATTAATAATAGAGATCTTACTGATTGTACCCATATAATAAATAGGAGAACAGAATCACAGAAAGGTAAGTTTCTAATGTAGGGTATGTTGGTTCTTTTATCTCAGAGACAAAATCTTTTGTCTTTGAGACAAAATACTTGATGCCCAAAATGAAGGTAGGAAAGGTTTATTTAGCTTACAGTTTGTGAAGGTTTCAGTCCATACTCAGCTGTCTCCAAGGCGGGGTAGCACATGGCAGAGGGCAATAGTTCATGGCCTTAGAAAACAGCACAAACAACAAGAGCAAAGAGGAGGAGCATGAAGAAGACTCTTTGTGTCCCTTATATTATGTGAGCCACACCCAATTAGATGTGGCACTCACACCCATAATCACAGCACTGGACCATGAATCATTCACAAACTCTAGAAGCCCACCTCCACATGAAGATTTGAGGGGACATCCAGACTCAAACCATAACACCGGGCATGCTACTCTACCTAATTTTGGGGATCCAGTGTAAAATGAAAATGTAGATCCTTCTGTTCAAAATCAGAAATAGATGCTTTTTATTTATTATTTGGGGGGGGAACATACTGGGAATTGAATTTAGGATCTCATGCTTGCAGGCAACAGATACTTTCTAAAAAGTACTAAAATACAAAAATTTTTCCGTTATTCTTTAGTCTCTCTTAATTTGTTATTTGCTACTTAATGCCATTGACTTCTCTATGAAATTAAAGCAAGTGCTGGTTCTAGTGAAAAGTCAGCACTGGTAGTCATATACTTATCTTGTACCTATTTTGAATCTTGCAGACCAGACTCTCACACAATGTGGGTCCACTCGTGATCTGTGTTTGTGAGGCACTGGCAGCTCTGCAGGGGAATGGGTTATGAAGGAACAACAGATACTCATACCATGACTATCATATTACTGTATGCTTAAATGTCTCATCAGAAACCACTTACAAAACATAAGTGCAAGAGTAAAACTACCGAGAATGCCAAGTCAGTTATAGTAGAGCATTTACTCAAGTGTGAGATTTTTCTGAGCCTGCAGCCCCACAAGACTGAGCAGGTCATACACCAACAAAGTAAATCCCCATGATGACAGATGCGAGGCAGAAAGGCAATTTTGAACTGGGCCATCTGAATTCAAATTCATGGCCTAACCCACCTTGCTCGGCAGTCCCTCAGACTGTGCCCAGAGGCGCCTTCAAAGAGTTTTGCTTTTTATGTCCACTATTTACAGAATTATATAAAGACTGGTATAGATGAAAGGCTGGCCCTTCAATCTTTTCTTTTTACAGATAAGGCACAAAAATGCAAAGAGCCAAGATGATGACACAAATGTCATGAACCCAGAGCTCCTCAGTCAATTGGGTTCAATATCTCTTTCCTCTCAGCATCTCTTCTTCCATCCGCATTTCCTTTAATGACCCACTTCTCTTTTGCTGCGCCATAGCAAATATATTCAACCCCTATAAGTCAGATAAGGCAGATTCTCAGCCTCTCCATCAAGACCAGAAAAGGGCATAAAGGCAAAATAGGCAAAGCTGCAGTCTTTACAAGAACTTTGCTACAGCTGTGGAAAAACAGACACCCTCTTCCTCTGAGATGCTGAGACATCAGGATTGGGAAATGTCAGTCTATGCAATATGACCAGTTAATCAAACTATCCAAGAACCAGTCCAGTGTTAAGGAAAGGAGACCTGAGAGGTATGGAGGGTGAAAAAAAAAAAAAAACCCTGAGTGAGGATAGTTGTGAGCATCTGGTTGAATCTCAGTCCCAAAAAATGAGCTAATATGTTCCTCTTTGTTTTTTTATCAAATTTAAAACAGTTTGTCTTACTTGCAACAAAGAGCCCTAATGAACATAAGAGATGCAGATTTTGGAGTCATCCTATAAACTTGGTAATTGAAACCATGAAGAGAATGTAGGGAGGTAAAAAGATAAAGCTCTGGGGAATCTCATGTAAGAACTGAGAAAAGCAAGAGAAAGCAGGACAGGAGACTTTGGGAGCAGTCAGGGGTTTTCAGGAGACTCAACACAGGAAGAATATTGACTAGGCAGGAGTAAAAAAGTATGGGGAGGAGGCTGGTATGCAGAAAGATGAAGCAAGAGAAGACTGATAACCATCTACTGACCTAGAAATCTACTGTACCAGTCGGTAGAGAGTTGCAGCAGTAGTTTATTGGGTGTAAGAAGCAAAGGCAGGGAGCTATGGGTTAAAAAATATGCATTTGTCTTGAAGTACAACTGAGTTAAAATAATTTCTGAAAAGTTTTAACTTGCAAAGATAATGAGAACATGAGAGAAGACCACAGTTAATAAAAATGGGCAACATCAAATGAAAATAGTTCACAAATTGTTGGAAATGAGCAAACATGGAAGATTAGTATCTGATTTTGCAAAGGGGAGTAAGCAGAGATGCCTTGGAGCTCACATGAGGGTCATGGTAAAGAGCGATTTCCTCAGTAGAACCCTGGCAACTTCAGGCCTGAGGCACAAGTAGGTTACAGAGCAGCTTTAAAATTCAAGGATGAGGAACATCGAGGAGACTCGCCCAAGACTAAAATTCAAGGCTGAGAACATGGTGATTGTTTGAAAGCCTCTCTTAGAATAATTGGGCCCTGTCCTGAATCTCTCCTGTTTTGAACTGTTCTGTCCTTCACATAAGTCAGTGATCCTAATTCCCAGACAAAATCAGAGAAGTTTTCCCCAGAATCACTACAAAGACTATAATCTCAACCTTGGAAAACCTGGCAAAGTTGGATCACATGTTAGGCCTGTGCCCAGTACTGCAAAATGAATGGAAGGATGGATGGATGGACAGATGATAGACAGACAGACAGATAGATGGGTAAATAGATAGACACTTAGTTAGACTGATTGAGGATTACTGAATGTTACACACTGGACTCTCTCCTGCCTCTTTTCAGGGCACCAGAAGTCAGGCTTATCACACACAGTCACCCAACCCTAATCAAAAGAGCTTCTTTGCAGAAAGAATTCCCCTGTGGCAGTTTGTGTAAAGGGAGCTACATTTAGCAGAATTCTCTTTCCTCTGTGGCTCCAGATTTAGGTGACAAAGGAATCTATATGAAGTTCAGAATGTGGAAAAGAGAAGGATTTCCAGTATCCTCTGACAGTGGGTTTGTTCAGGGTCTTAAATGCCTTTGCAGCCACTACACCCATCACTTGTGACTTGCTGGCCCTGGTGGTAGAGGGTGGCTCACCCCTGCTCTGCTGGCTCCATACATCTCCCTTAACTTCTCCATGCTTCACCCCTGCAGTTCTGCCAGAAGATGATCCAGCTTCTTTAGTGTCTCACCTTCATCTCTGACTTTGAGGTAGAAAAACTGCCTCAGAAAAAGTACATGAGCACCACACAGTGGGTTACTTAAAACAACAGAGCTTTATTGTCTCACAGTCCTGGATGTCTGAAGTCTGAAATCCAGATTTCAGCAAGGTCATACTCTTCTGAACCTAGTAGGAAATTTTTTTCCTTGTTTCTTCTTAGTTGCTTCTAAGTTTGGTTCTACCAGGAGTTTGTTGGCCATTACCAAACAGAATAATCATCTCTGGACAATGAAGATAAGTGAGCTTCCAAAAATTAAATGGAGAGTGAGCAGATAAAGGAGAAGGAAGAAATAATGCTCGGTGAAAGGCAAAAATAAAGTTATAAATAAGGCTTAATTGTGCACCCTTGTAATCCAAGCACTCTAACAGGCTGAGGCAGGAGGACCACAAATTCTAGCTCTGCCCGAGAAACTTAACATAAACCATACTTCAAAAATAAAAAATAAGAAAAAGATCAAGGATGTAGTTCAGTGAGAAGTCCCTGGTTCAATCCTCAGTACTGCCAAATTGACGGAAGGATTTATGGGTAGACAGAGGGATGGGTGGATGGATGGATGGATGGATGGATGGATGGATGGATGGATGGAAAGATGACAGATAAATAGATAGATACCTCAGTTTTCTGTCATTTATTTGAATTTATTATAATGAATTAAGACATAGTAGTGACATCACTCCTTGTAATGCCCTAAGTCCGTAATCACTAACTATAGAAACTATACACTTTGCTGTCAGTGTTCAGATCAACACCTCACAAAGTGTATGTTCTTAAATGAGATCTTCATTTCACAAAAGGAATACATAGCTTGGATAAGTTTTGGAACACTGCATATTATTCACCCTTCTTAGAAAATCATACACATAGGAAACTCTCTGGGAAGTCTCATAACAGAAAAGTTATAAATTTCTTATCCTCTTCTCTGATAATTTTCAGTAGCAAAAGAACTCTCACTAACTCCCCATATCATGTAAAAGATTTTTTTGCTGTCTTTTAAACTCCTTTCAGACATTACTATCAAACTAATTGGGCTCAGATCTCCCTCTTAACTGTCACCATTGACACATAAAATAGTATTTTTTAAATCCGAAGTCCAAAGTCATGTTATCTGTTGTAGACAACTTTAACGAAATAGATTGCAAAGAGCCTTAGAAATGTTAATTCAGCTACATCTGACATATGGAGAGTTTTTGGTATTCAACCCAAGCTTTGCATTTTCTTTGCAATTTTCAAAATGCACAGCTTCACACTCTTTCAGAAGCTCTGGTATTATCCAAAAGCAATTACAAAGAAAAACGAATTACCTTTCGTCATTCTATCTGCTCCAGACCTTGGAAATGCATACTGACAATGAGCTGACAATTATTTGCAACACACTTTCAGTTAATTTCACCAGAAATTGAGCCTGAGGACTGCTGACAAATAAAATATATTATTCATCTGAAAACATTCTCTTAGGGATGCCAGATCTCCTATCTATTTCATTAGTGATCAGGATCAAACTAAGTTGGAAATTGATTTATGCAATAGTTACCCTCTACAATAATTAATTAGGAAAATAATACTTCAGTGAAGCTCTGAAAAGAAGCAGTTTCTAAGGCTCTTTGATAAAATAGAAAACTTTTAAAATAATTATGAGGCAGTATTCCTAAGGGAGTAGGTATGCATTACATTGCTTTTACTATGCTCAGAAGACAGTAGATTTAAACTGCAGTCAGCAATAGTGTAGTGAATCTCAATTCAGCTCATCTAACAATTTGTGAGCATATAATACATGCCAAGCATTGTGTGCTAGCACTTTGAGGGTCACAAAAATAATGCAGCTTCAGTAAATACACATGAGCAGGTAACATTATATGTGTATTTTTAATTGTTTTAATAAATGCTATAATAGAACTACTTAGTGTTTTTGCAGTCATAGAGGCTCTGGGAATTAATTCTGTTGCAATCTTAGGGAGATGCTTTGTGAGAGAAAGTGACATTAAAATTGATCTTACCATGATGGGTTCAACGTTAGTTAGGTTAAGATGAAGAGCTGTGGGCTGGAAAGGATGAAAGTGCAATTTCTAAATTTGAGAAATGCAAATTTAAGCAACATTGAGATTCTATCTCACTCCAGAAAGAATAGACAAGATCAAGAAATCAACCAATACCAAATGCTGGCAGAGCTGTGGAGTATAAGGAACACTTCTCACTGTTGGTGGGAGTGTAGACTGGTATAACTACTGTGGAAATCAGTGTAGCGATTCCTCAAAAACTAGGATTGGAGGTCCCATTTGACCCAGCTACTCCCCTTCTGGGTATCTTCCCAGAAGATAACATCATACCACAGTGATATATGTGCACTTATGTTTATAACAGCACAATTAGTTATACCTAAATCTTGGAAACAACCCAAATGCCCATCAACCACCAAAAGGATAAAAAAGTTTTTATTTTGTACAATGGAGTATTATTCAACTATAAAAATGATAAACTTGAGGCTTTTATAGGTAAATGGATGCAACTTGAGACTATAGTCATAAGTGGAATAAATCAGACTCACATGTGTAAACATCATAGTGTCTCCTTAGTATAAAAAACTGAAAGAGTAAATAAGATCCAAAATATACAACAGTGAAAGTGGAAGAAATAGCTTAAAAGGAAAGAACAACTGGGAAGGGGGAAAGGAGAAAAGAAAGGAGGGAAGTGATTTCATATATATATATATAATATTTATATAATATTATAAATATATATTATATCACATTTATATCATATAATATATTATTATAAACTATGATACATATTTTATTATATATATTTATATAAGATAGATAATTATACTACTAACCTTTAGCAGTTCATCAAAAAGAATGGTTTGTGCTTCCATTGTTTGATCATTTGTTCATGCCTATATCTTATAATCTGAGCAACTACTTTGAAGATAACAATATGCACTATATTAACCATTGTTAATCTCCTATTATTTTGTTATGAAATTTTGTAGCATCATTTTTATTCCTTCAATTCAAAATGAAAAATAAACTGAGGAAACAATACAAACAGTTGGAAAGAACAGGGAAAATTCCAAGAGAGTTTAAGAAGAGATACTGAGCCTGTGAGAAAGGGCTACTGGGACTAGATTATAAAGGGAAATCTTCAAATCTATGGACAATTTTCAAGAAATTAGGTTTTAGGTCAAGCAACTGTCACTCAGATAGACCTGGCGGCAGTGTCATTATGGAGTAAAGTAATTACTGGACAGCACTGTAAGTGTCCTAGTGAGAGGCAATGAGAAATTATGGAAGAGGAAAACAGAAAGACAAGAAGGAACGTACCTTGGGATTCTTTTAGTTCATCCCCATAAGAGAATTCAAGAGTTATAGAAGCTGAGGAGTTGGAAGAATGTTGTGGGTGTTAAGGTCACAGAAGCCATTGGAAACCATTAGCAGTTACTGTAAGGAAAAGACACAGTGAATCAAATGCAAAAGTCTTGAAATAAGGTGGTAGTATCTAAAGATGATGGATGAGGATAAAACCTCAGAAGTAGCTCACATCTCTACTCCTAATCTGCACAAGAACCCGGAAATACAGATTCGGAGGACAATTTCACACCCAACAAGTTTTTCTAGAAAAGAAGCAAAGTGGAACAGACACTGCTTAGCCAACTAGCAGCCATGCTTTTAGTGTATATAAGTAAATATTTAATCCTTTTGGCTGCTTAGAATCTCACTCTAGTATAGAATTCTAGGTTAAAAAAAATTTTGCTTTAGACTTTTGAGCACAATGTTTCATTGTTTCTAGCTTTTAATATAACTCAAGAAGCCATGTCATTTTGATTGTGATTCTCCTTTCTTTGTTATGTGACCCAGTCTTTTTCTCTGCAAAGTCTTAGCATTTTCTCTAGCTCTCTAATGTTCTGAAATGTCATAATAATGTCTTCCATGCGGATAAATTTTTCATTACTTCTGCATGGCATTTACAAGGTATTTTCAGGATACTGCTTTATTGTTTCTTTGAAAGTCTCTTCCTCCACTGTCTTCTATTATGATGTCTGCCCTCCTGGACATTTCTTTGGCTGTCATTTCCAACTCGTACATTTTAAAATTTCACCTATCACGTTTAATTTCCAAGACTCCCTTTTTATTCTTTGATTAGTAATGTGTCTGTAACAAGTAATTATCTGCCACTATGTAATTATAATATAATAGGTTTTAAAACATAGTTTTAAATAAATTTGAAGTTTGGGTTGAGGCTTAAAGCCTAGAATGCATTGTACCCCACATTCCAAAGGAAGATGCTAGACATTAGAGCAAGAATCATATACCGTGCCCTTTAAACATTTTTTTTGGCTTTTACTCTACCCCCCACATTTATCATGTATATGAAGAAAAAAAAATTAAAAACTAAACATTCTTTAGAACAAGTGAGCACTTTTTGAAGAGAGATATAAGCATGAACTTTTAAAGTGGTAGCTTCTTTCTACCCTGTGTCAAGCAAGGAGGGATCATGGCACATATTCAAAACACAGTATTGTTTATCAGGAGTAGAGACCAACATCCCGGCCCCTGCCAGCTGCTGCTGAGCTACAGAAACCTGAGGTCATGCTCTGCACTGCCACCTCCAGAGAGGGTAAAAAAGAGAGTCAAGTCTAGACCTGTGTCTTCTGGACTTAGGGGGTCGGCTGGGGCAGAAAATTAATGCCTTCCAATCAGCAGGGCTCCCCAAGGAGGCCTGGGAAGAGCAAACAGAAAACTACAGTGGAAATGGTCTGAATTTCAAGGTTTATTTGGACTGAGATTTGTAAGTTTTACAAAACCTCAGTGAGAAGCCTGAAAAATAAGACTGAGCTTAAAAGGGCCCTACCGCACAGATTTGGTTCAGCAAAATGAAATTTCAAACTAAAAGGAGAATTTGGGGGACTTTATGAGATGTCAACTGCATAACATTTTACCTGGTCAAGTGTAGGGAGAAAATCATAAGATCAAAAGTCCCATGTTTGGATAGGAAGAAAGTCCTGCAAAAGCACCCATATAAAAAAATGTCAGCTCTGGGCACTTGCAGCACAGAAGCATGAAGTCAGAAACAAGAGTCAATCAAATGTAACCTTTTTTTTCTGTTTTAGTCCCTCTTCTCTCTTTGTGTGACACTGGAAGTAGCATAGAAGCATCAGGTAGCAAATGGGAGAATAAACAAGATGAAGAGAATGTAAGAAAGTAAGTAAAGATTATACACCTCTAATTCCATTTACAAGAATTCAAGGTCAGATCTAACTAGGAAAGGAGATAATGTGTGGAGTAGATGAAAGATTGAAGCTTAGGATAGACTGGTCTTTTCAATCCCTGAAAATGAGACTGCTGTAATGTACAAAAGTACCCAGAAGAGGATTAGGTTCTGCACAAGGTATCACTCAGATGTGGATGTGGGGAAAAGAGATCTGGCAGAGCAAATTTAAAGATCAAGGGGAGGAAAAAGCAGGTTATTTTGTGATTGTGTCTCATCAAGTATATCATAATGGTATTTTGGTTTTCTCTTCCATTTCTCTTGTCCTTGCAGAAATATGTTTGCCATTATTTGGGTAAGATTCCAGGAGAAAGAGAAGACAGTTTTATTTCTTGGCTTTCTGTTACTGTAACATACCTGAAATAATCAACTTGAAAAGAGCAATGGTTTAGTTTGTTCCACAGTTTTTGAGGCTTCCATTTTTGGTTGGTCCCATTGCTTTTGGGCCTGTGGAAGGCAGCACATCATTGTGGGGAGTGTGATGGAGAAAAACCATTTGCCTCATGGCCAGAAAGTAAGAGAGAAACAAAGAGACCAGCACTTCACAATTCCTTTCAAGAACATACCTCCAATTACATAAAACCTCCTACTAGGCCCTAGCTCCTAGCAATTCCCACCACCTCCCACCTGTGTCACCCTGAGGCTTTTGGGCAACATTTAAGATCCAAATGATAGCAGGTTCCTTTTTAAACTATTAAATCCAGATAGACTCTGTATCCTGGGCACAGCAATTTGCTTATTTTCCATCTTGGCTCTCCCTGATCTGTACACAGGCATAAGCTAGCTTTTATAATAATTTCTGTAGCTTAGCTATTTGTTTCATTTATTGGGTCAATTATCTGTTTAGTTAATCCTCTTTTAACTCACCAAACTCTTCACTGATCTTTTTTAAAAAAAAATCTCCTTTGTTACCCTTTTGATAATTTGACTGGGTGGCTTTTGAGTTTTTCATCCTTCCTGCCCCTGAAACAGCTTTGCTGGAGTTAGTTTTGGGAGGCATTTTCTTTTATGTTATCTCATGTTTCTATTCTTTGTTTTGTATGCACATGTTTGTGAAAGACTTTGTTTCTAGTATGGAGATGTCTTTTGTTAGTATATGCTTCTCAATGTTGCATGCTGATCATAACTAACTATAAGCCTTTGTTCTGTCCTGAGATTAAACCACCTTCATTTATTTGGGAGAAGAGTGTATTTGACCCAGCACCCAGTTCTCAGGGTAGAGGTCATAGTATTGTTAATCACACAAAGGTAATTCAGATATTGACATAAAGAGAAAACCAATTAATAACAACCACTAAACCTCTCTGACATAGCAATTAAATCAGCAAAATTAATATTGAATGAAAAATTTTGTTTTTACTATCATATATATTAAAATCCAATAAGACACAATGTGATAGAAACAATGGTAATAGAAAAACAAGAGCATGGTAGGACTTCAGAGCAAGATGATATTAAATCAACAATGGCTGCCATATTGTCTTGCCTTCAAAGTAACTATTCATATCACATATATTAAGATCAAATAAAACAGAATAAAACCATTCCAACTAATGAATGAAGACATAAGATGTCAAAGCAGTATAATGGTGAACCATGATTTCCATAAAACCTTATGTACTCTTACCATTTCTTACACTAGGGAGACTATATGGTATTTATTCATGTGAGTTTGATTTATTTCACTTATGATTATAGATTCAAGATGCATCCATTTATTTATAAATATCTCAATGTGATCATTCTTTATAGCTGAGTAGTGCTCCATTGTATAAAAGTACCACAATTTTTTATCCATTCCTCGGTTGATGGGCACTTAGGTTGTTTCCAAGATCTGGCTATTACAAATTGTGCCGCTATAAACATGGGTGCGCATATATCATTGTGGTAAGATGTTTTCAGATCTTCTGGGAATATGCCTAAGAGTGGAATAGCTGGGTCAAATGGGACCTCCAACCCCAGCTTTTTGAGGAATCTCCAGATTGACAAATATTTATTTATAACATATTATCATTTAAATATATATTAATAATGTTATTTATTTCTATTTAATTATAATTAATATTATTATTCTAAAATCCAATATGTCCTTCATGTATTGCAAAGTACATACTAAATGTGCCCATCTGGCTGGTGGTCTTAATTGGGGCTTATTTCTGAGGTAAAACTTATATTACAAGCATCCTGAAAAATTATGCTAGAGCTTTTTGCCAGTTAAGCCTTATTTTAGGGAAAATGTGGTAATGAAATAGAGTCTGTAGAGGGCATCAAACAGAAATTCAAGAAATTAAAAATTGTTTGAAATTATTGGAAGCATAACCAGCCAATGTGAGAATAGAGTGTCAAAACTAGAAGACAAGGGTCTTATTGGTGATCAGTTATTAAGAAATATATTAAAAACAAGAAGATAATGGAAAATGGATCCAATAGCTGCTATGTGATGCAAAGAAGAAAAAACTAGAATTAGTTGGGATTAGTAAAAAGATGACAGCACAAATGACATGAAAACATGTTTACAGAAATAATAGCAGAAAAGCTTCCAAATACAGAGAAAGAATAAAATATAGAGATAAGTGAGACACGTAGAACCATAAACAGCCACAAATAGAAAAGAATCTCTCCACAACACATAATAGTCTAACACAAGCACAGAATCTTAAAAGCTGTTAGAAAGAGTCAACATAACACTTATAAAGAAAAACCCATTAGAATTACAGCAGACTTCTCAACACAAATCTTAAAGGCCAGGAGAGTTTGGAGTGAAGTGTTTCAAGTCATAAAAAAAAAAAAGACTTTCAACCCAGACTGTTAAATCCTATAAAACTGTGTTTCAAAATTGATTTAAAAAAAAAGACAGTTCCATGATAAAGAACACCTAAAGAAACATTGATAAAGACCACCAAACTAACAGTTCAGAAAATTCTCAAGGTGCCCAAGAAAAAGACAATGAAGAAAACAATGCCAAAATTCTAGTATAATGAACATACATGGCAGAGCGAGTAGTAACATAGGAGAGAAAAAAAGGAGATCAGCAATAGGAAAACAATGCAATGACAGGGTTAATGCAATAACTTTCAATAACCACTCAATATAAATAGTCTCAATATCCCAATCGAAAGAAACAGATTGGCAGAATTGACCAAGAAACAAAATCTAACTGTATTCTGTGTACAAGAAACATATTTAGAAAGAAACTTATAGACTAAATATTAAAGACTGAGCTATTCTATCTTCAAGCAAAGTAGACTTCAAGTCAAAACTGATCAAAAGATGCAAAAAGTCACTACATATTGGTCAAGTGGACAATACAAGAGGAACAGTTAACAATTATAGACATATATGCACAAAATACCACTACACCTAACTTTATAAAACAAATACTACTGAGTGTAAAAGATCAAATAAACATCAATACAATTATAGTAGGAGACCTAAATATGTCTCTATCACTTAAATATGACAAATATTGGAGTTTGAACGAATAGACTTAATAGCTATCTATATTGTTTCACCAAATAGTAGCAGAATATATATTTTTCTATAAATATACTTAAGTAAATGCAAAAAACAAAATTATTTCAAGTATATTGTCATGTAGTGAAACAAAACTAGAAATCAGTTGCAAAGAAGCCACAGATATCATGCAAACACATGGAAATTAAGCCATATCCTCTTGAATAATCAATGTGTCATAGAAGAAATCAAGGAATGAATCAGATGGTTCCCAAAATCAAATAATAATGCCAATACAATATGCTAGAATGTGTCCAAGAGGAAAATTTATAGTTGTGAATGCCTGCATCAGAGAAACAGAATAGTTCAAATAAATGACTTAATCATGCAATTCAAGGTCCTAGCAAAACAGCAATCCAAATCTCAAGCAAGTACAGTGAAGGAAGTTGTAAATATCAGAGCAAAACCTAATGAAACTAACAATTTTAAAAAAGCAATATAATGAATAAATGAAGTTGAAGAGCTAGTTCCTTGAAAGAACAAAATATATAGAAAAGCTTCACCCAACCTTTCTAAAAAAGTAAAGACTCATCCAGGGATATATCTCAGCAGCAGAGAAGCTCCTGCCTGGCAACTGTGAGGTTGTGAGTTCAATCCCCAATACCAAAAAAGAAAAAAAAAGTAAAAACCTAAATCACTGCGATTAGAAGTGTAAAAGGTGAAACCACAGTGGACACTGCTGAAATCTAGAAGATTATTAGCAACTATTTGAAATCTTGTACTCTATTAGAGAATTCAAAAGAAATGGATAGATTTCTAGATACTGAGAAATTACTAAAACTGAACAAAACAATATAAGGGCCATGACCAATCCAATAACAGACAATGAAATTGAAGCAGTAACCTACTAAGAAAAATCCAGGTCCCAGTGGATTCACTCCTAAATTCTGTAAGAACTGCAGGGAAGAGCTAATGTCAGTACTCCTCAAATTTTTTAATGATACTGAAATGGAAGGAGAACTCCCAAAGTCATTCCTACAGGCTAGCATTCCAAAAGCTGAAAGGGAGTCAACCAAAACCAAAAAGTATAGGCCAACTACTTTAGTGAACATAAATATGTAAAGCCTCAAGAAGATACCCACAAACAGAATGCAAAAAGATCATGCATAATGACCAAGTAGGATACTTCTCAGGGATGTAGGGGTGGTTTAACATATGGAAATCAGTAAATGTAATACATCACACAAACAGAATCAAGGGTAAAAAATCATAATCATCTTAAAGAATGCAGAATAAAACCTTTGACAAAGTCCGACATTCATTCATACAAAAACCCTCAAGAAAATAAGTATAAAAGAACTGTTGTTTGTATCCAGATGTCCCTTAGAATTTTCATGCAGTCATGGGGGGCAGGCTTTTTCTGGAGATAGCTAAATCTAGTGTTCATGCATGATTTATATTACAACACTGGGAATAAGGATGAATGATTGCTGGATCACTTCACTGATTTGATTGGCACCAATCTAATCTCAGCAGTCTAGATAAAATAAAAGAAGCAGAAAGAGGCTTATGTCCCCATTTTTGCTCTCACTTGTTGCATTTGCTGTCTTATGCCACCAAGAATTGATGCCCCTCTGCCATATTCTACCTTGCCTTGGAGCTAGCCCATTATGGATTGAAACCACTACAAACTGTGAGCTAAATAAACTTTTCCCCTTTAACTTTGAGTGTTAGATAGTTTGTCTCAGCAATGAGAAAACTAAGACAAAAACCTTATTTTAGCCCAATGAAGCCATTTATGACACACCAATGTCCAAATATCACATTAAATGGGGTGAAGCTAAAATTTTTCCCTCTAATATCAGGAACAAGGCAAAGATGTTCACTACTGCCACTCCTGTACAACACAGTTCTCAAAAAATTAACCAGAGCAATCAGGGAAGAAAAAAAAAAAGCTTATGTATAGGAAAGACAGAAGTAAATACATCATTATTTGCAATTGACATGATCTTCTACAGAGAAGACCCAAAAAACTTTCATCAAAAACACTCCTAGAGTTAATAACCAGATTCAGTAGCATTGCAGGATACAAAGTTAACACAAAAATCAATAGCATTCCTCTACAGCAGTCATATTAGGAAAATAATACCATTCACAATAATATGAAGAAAAACTAAATACTTAAGAATTAACCTAACCAAGACAGTGAAAGTTCTCTACAATGTAATCTGCAGTAGTCATAAAAGGCAATTGAAGTGGACCAAAAAAAAATATCTCCTGTTCCTGGATAGACAGAACCAATATATTCAAAACAGCCATACTTCTAAAGCTGATATACAGATTTAACACAATCTCAATCAAACTACCAATGTATCATTCCTCACAAAAATAAAGAAAGCACTCCTAAAATTTATATGGGGCCAAAAGAAACCTAGAATGTTAATAAAATCAATCATGATAAACAATACCAAAACAAGAGATACCACAATCCTGGATTTCAAATTATATTCAAATCTACAACATAGTACTGGCACAAACACAGACATGTGGATCAATGGAACAGAAGACAGGATGCAGAAACAATTCCAAGTACATTCAGCTCTCTGATCTTTGACACAGGGGCCAAAAACATACACTAGAAGAAAGTCACTTTAACAAAGGGTGGCAGAAAAACTGGCTGTCCACATGTGGAGGATTGAATATAGACTAACATATTTTTCCATGTACAAAACTAAAATCAAGATGGATCAAAGATCTAAACATGAACAAAAAAACAATCTTCTGGAAGATAAAATACATAAAACTCTTAAAAGCATAGGCATAGGCAAAAACTTACTGAACAAAACCCTAATTTCATAAGAATAACATCAAGAATCAACAAATGGGATCATATTAAGTTAAAAAGCTTCTGAATAGCAAAGGAAACAATCTACAGGGGAAAGAGATAACCTACAGAACGGGAAAAAAAGTTTTCCAGCTGTTCCTCTGTCAAAAGGCTAATATCTAGAATACATAAAGACAAAAAAAAAACCCAGACCTCCTTCCAAAATAAAAGATGCAATGAAAAATGAGCAAGTAAAATGAATAGAAGAATTCATTCCTTCTCAAAAGAAGAATCACAAATGATCAATAAATAGACTGACACCTTGGTTCATGAACTCAGTTCTTTCCATGATTCTGATTTAGTTGCAACCAGAATCATGGAATGAATTCAGCCACCAGAATCATGAAAATAATTAAGTTCATGAACCTAGGTACCACTATATATGCAAAAATGTTTATTATCTCTGGCCAGTAAGGAGATCCAAATTAAAAGAGCATTGAGATTCCATCTTACTCTAGTAATATAGTAGCTAGCAAGAAAGAGTAGCAGTTAGCAGGAAATCAAAGCATAACAAATCCTGGTGATGCTGTGAATGAAAAAGGAACCTTCCTACACTGTTGGTAGAAAAATAAACAGAACCACTATGGAAATCAGTATGGAGATTTCTTTTTTTTTAGTTATATCTTATAGGTATATCTTTAGGTATACATAATGATCACATTTATCATAGAGAATTTATACCTGTGCATGATGTAAGTTGATTTTTTTCCCCATTTCCTCCCTTCAATTCCTCTTCCTCTCCTCATTTACAAAAGCTTTGTTTCCATTTTTCTTTCTTTTCTCTTTTTTTCATTTTTCCCTTCTTTCCTTTCCATCTCCACCCTCCTTTCTCCCCATTTGAACATTTTCTTCCTATTTCACAATACCTATTACACGTTTTGGTCTTTATTTACACTTCTGGTTTCTCACACCAGAGAGAACTGTGATCTACACATGTGTGTCTGATTTATTTTACTTAAGAGTCTGACCTCAGCCAGGCATAGTGGTACACACCTGTAACTTCAGCTTATGGGAGGCTGAGGTAGGAAGATCACTGTGAGTTCAAGGCAACCTGGACTACATAGCAAAACTGTCTCAGAACACACACACACTCATGTGCGCATGCCTGGAAAAAAAAGAGTATGATCTCAAGCTGCATCCATTTACATAAGAATGTCTCAAGTTTATCCTTCTTTATGACAGAGCAGTACTCCATTGTGTATAAAAACACATCTTTATTCACTTACCAGTTAATGGGCATTTGGGCTGCTTCCAAGATTTGATTATTATAAATTGTGCCACAATAAACATGGGTGTGTATATCTTGCTGTAGTATGTTGCTTTTAATTCTTTGGGGAAGATACCAAGAAAGGGAATAGCTTTCAAATGAGACCTCAAGCCCTAGTTTTTTGAGGAATCTCCACACTGATTTCCACAGTGATTACACCAATCTATACTCTGACCAACAGTGGAGAAGCATTCCTTTTTCTCCACAACAATTGTTATTGGTTGATTTCTTGATAATAGCTATTCTTTGTGTCACAAATAGACACATCAACTAGACAAAAAAAATCAACAATGAAATATCAGAACTAAATCAAACTTTTGAACAAATGGACTTAGTAGACGTCTACAGAGTGTTCCACCCCACAGAATCAGAATACACATTCTACTCAGTTGCACATGGGACATTCTCTAAAATATAACACATACTAGCTCACAGAATATGCTTAAGTAAATGCAAAGAAATTGAAATTATCCCATGCACATTATCAAATCATAGTGCAATGACATTGAAAATCAATGGCAAAAGAAACCACAAGAACCTCATAAACACACAGAAATTTTAAAAACACCCTCCTAACAACCAATGGGTCACTGATGAAATTAAAGGAGAAATTAGACAATTTTTACAATTAAATGATAATGACAGTACTGCTTTCATTGCGTCCTCAGAACTTAAGGGACATAACAAAAGCAGTCCTAATAGGGAAATTTATAGCAAGTGTATATCTGTATCAGGAAAGCAGGAAGAGCTCAAATAAATACCTTAATGTTTAACCTCAAGCTTCTAGAAAAAGAAGAGCAGGCCAATCCCAAAACTCATAGAAAGGAAGAAATTATAAAGAACAGAGAAGAAATTAATGCAATGGGGACTAAGGAAACAATATAAAGAATCAATGAATTCAAAAGTTAGTTCTGGGCTGGAGATTTAACTCAGCAGCATAAGCACCTGCCTTGCAAACACGTGGTTGTGAGTTTGATCCTTGTACCAATGGAAAAAAAAGAGTTAGTTTTTTGAAAGATTAAATGAAACTGAAAAACCCTTCACCAATGATATTTAAAAAAAAAAAAGGAAAGACTCATGCATGCAACTAGGAATGAAAAAGGTGAAACCACAATGGACTTTGTAGAAATCCAGAATATCATATATACCTCTTTAAGAAATTGTATTTTAATAACACAGAAAATGCAGAAAAACTGGACAGATTCTTTGATACATATGAATTACCAAAGGTGAATCAAAAAGATATAAGTATCCTAAATAAATCAATATCAATCAATGGAATTGAAAGTGTGATTAAAAATCAAGCAACAAAGAAAATCCCAGGCTCTGACAGATTCACTGTTGAATTTCACAGGAGATTTATAGAAGACCCACTACCACTATTTCTCAAACTCTTTAATGAAATTGAAAAGGAAATAATACTCACAAATTCGTTCCTTGAAATAAACATTGCCCGGATAGCAAAACCAGAGAAAGATTCAACTAAGAAAGAGAACTACAGTCCAATCTCCCTAATGAAGATAGATGCAAAATCCTCAAGAAGATATTGGCAAACAGAATACAGCAAGTCATCACGAAGATTATACACCATGACCAAGTCAGATTCATCCCAGGGATTCAGGGATGGTTCAACATATGCAAATCAATAAATGTAATATATCATATTAACAGAGTCAAGGACAAAAAGACACATAATTATTTCAATAGATACAGAAAAAGCTTTTGAAAAAGTTCAGGACCCATTCATGGTTAAAAAAAAACCTACAGAAAATTGCAATAGATGGTCTTTATCTCAATCTGATAAAATCTATGTATGACAAAACAATATCCATCATCATACTAAATGGACAAAAACTGCAAGCTTTAACTCTAAAATCAGGAATAAGGCAAGGATTTTCACTGTCACCATTCTTACTCGATATAGTTTTAGAAACTTTAGCCAGAGCAATTATGCAAGAGAAAGAGATTCAAAGAATAATGATAGGAAAGGAGGAAGTTAAATTTTCATTATTTGCAAATGACATGATACTCTGCAGAGAAGACCCCAAAAACACCACTAAAAGACTTCTAGATTTAATAAGCAAATTCAGTAGTGTTCCTGGATGCAAAGTCAATACTCAAAAATCAATATCCTTCCTATACATGAGTATGGAGATTTCTTTAAAAACGAAAAGTAGAAATTCCATTTGACACAGTACTCACCAATTAGGCACCTTCCTGAAAAAGTTAAACACATCATATTACAATGATACATGCATGCTCATGTTTATAGCATCTAAATTTTGAGAGAGCCTTATATGTTCAGCAATAGATAAGTGGATAAAGAAAACATGGTATTTACATATAATGGAGTACCAATTTGCCATAAAGAGAAATATATGTGACATTTGTAGGAAAATAGATGTACCTCAAGACCATAATGTTAAGTGAAATAATTCAGACACACAAGCTAAAATAATTGAAGGTCTTCTCATATATGAGAAATACAAAATATAAGTGAAGAATAAAATAAAAATGACAAATATAAGAAAATAGCAAGATACATCTTTTTAAAATAGACGGGAAAGATGATGAAAAAAGATGTGTCATATATATGCACCAACTCTCCATGAGAAATGTAATAAAAATACAGATTGGGAAAAATAAACTGTTAAATCCAGACAACTGTCCTTTCCCCCCATCCCCATCAAGTGATTCTCCTCTAAGAAAAACTAGAGTTACTGGTCATAGAAATGAGAAATCAATAGACCCTGGGACAGCCTTGAACTTCTACTTAAATATTGGGCAGATTTCAGTTCATAAACTGACTTACAGAAAAAAAAGCTACAAATGTGTTTTATTACCATGTACAGTAGCTACCATCTGAGCTCCTTTCTCTTAAAGGGTAATTATTGGCTGCTACATCTGCCACCTGGTGGCCGCTCTTATGCACACATTATGCTAATAGAACCACACTCAGCCTGCCCCTCTCCAGTTAGCATCTACACATCCAGTCATCCATCCATGGTCCACTTGTGTGGGGCAGGCATGTGTACAAGCAGCACACACACAGTTTCTGTCTTTCCTTGAGGAGTTGACAAGCTAACTGAGAAAAGCACACTTGTATGTTTGTTTGCCTAATTTTTGAGGAAAGTTTGTAAGTACTAAGGCTCTAAGACCTATGTCTGTATTTTCAACCTTTCCTCCCCTCAACTAGCTAAGTAAAAACAAAACAAAACAAAATAAAACAAAATCTTCACTTTCTTAAAAGAAAAATGAAACAAATATTTCACCAATTATGCTGGTCCTAGCCATGTTCTTATTTCTTTCCCTCTATTCATAGTCACACTTCTCCAAAGAGGAGTCTACAACAGTGTCTCCTTCTTCTGGCCTCTAAGTCACTTTTCACTTAATTTTATGTTTTAGTATTGGATATATAGATTTCATTAATGGATGTATGTTTGAGATCCACAATAAGAAGGCCAAGATCTATTACCAGAAAAGAAAAAAAAAATACCCTTAAGAGTATGAGACTTCAAAAGTAGACAGAAAAGAATATGGATAAGAAAATTGACACATTCACAGACACACCACCTCCCAAGACACACTATTCACGCTTCAAAGAATGGAGCAGTAGCCAGACATGGTGAGCTGGCATCCCAGCATTCAAGAGGCTGGGACAAGAGGATTGTCACTTGTTCAAGGCCAGGATGGGCTACATAGTGAGTTCAAGACTAGCCTGAACAACACAGTGAGACCCTATCTTAAAACAAATGGGGGGAACTAAAAAGTATTAAGATACAAAATGTGCTGTATTTTCCCCAAAATAAGACTGGGTCTTACATTAATTAATACTAAAAATGCATTTGGGCTTATTTCTAAGGGATGTATTATGTTTTCATGCAGAACAATCTACATTTGTTTTTGTACAGAGTCTACATTTACTTATTTACTTATATACCAAAATCTACAGTTATTCATGTATCAAATTCTATGATTATTCATGTACCCAAATCTATATTTATTCAAGTACAAAAATCTACATTAATGCAAATATAATCACGTCATCATCTTCTGGAACATCATAATGCACCATGCCTCAGCTTCCTTCCTAAACTTTTTGCAATTCTATTTCCTGCAGGAACTTTAGCCCCCATCTCTCATGTCCAGCAATAGAGCTCTCCTTAAACGAGTGCTCCTTGTCCATGTAGCAGTCCATGTAGTACAATGGCAACATAAGTCATCAGTAATTTATTTTATCCTATAAATTCTTCACCCAAGTTCCAACCTCTTGGAGGATAGGCTTCACAAAGTTTCCATTAAAATCAGTGTTAATTGAAGACTTACAAAACGGGAGTGGCAACAAAAATGATGATGGTTAAGACTGATGAAAAAGGAACAAAATATTGCAGACATCAAACTTCAAAAAAATAGTTCTGTATTTCACACAGTGCCTTAAATACATCCATTATAAAACATGATGTACTGAAATATAAAGAGTTATGTTAGACACAATTGTGTCCATTGGTTACCAAGTGTACATGTTATTTGTACGTTGTCTGTACTCCAATTTGTTGTTTGGTAGTAAGTCTAAAATTCATCTGTTTATGCAGGCATGTACATCTGTCCAAAGGCATCCCCTTGGGTATTTAGAAGTACAGTAAAAACTTAGATTGCAAGTGACTCATTCTTTGTGTGTTCTGAAGAATGAGCAAACATCTCTAACAAATTTTAACTTGATATATGAATGATGCCTTGCAATATAGGCAGTAGGCAACACTGAGCAGCACATGATCACAACTGAGCCAATGGGTTTTCTCTCTCTCCCTACCCATCCCATCCTCGGAGGGATGATGGGCAATCATCTCCCAACAGCAAGAGAGCATAATGTTACCAGAAAGATCTCATCTGCAGAGGAAGAGGTGAAAAAGGTGGAGGAACTTTAACAGATTAGAAAGATGTGTAAAATGTGGGAAACAATGCAAAATTTTGTAGAAAAGCACCACAGTAGCTATGCAAGAGAACAATCTGTTTAACTACATGCAATGTCACATTTCCATAAAATCCTCAAAAGGAAGCAAAAGTGTCATTGTCAAAGAAAAGAAAAAGATTCTATTGAGTCCGTAGACAGAAGTGATTCTGCTAGTGATAGTGAAAGTTGTCCTACACAGTAACCGCCTCTCTCATCTCCCTCACACCAGCCATGAAGGTTTTTAAAGGGATGTGCAGGTTAATTTGTCTATTCTTTTTTATAACTTGTATTTTATTATTTTGCATTGTTACAATATTATAAGCATTCTTATACAAATATTTTTGGGTTGTGAAACAAATCATCTGAGTTTCCATAATTTCTTATGGGAAAACTTGCTTTGAGATACAAGTGGTTTGTTTTACAAGCATGCTTCTGGAATGAATTATGCTCACCAACCAAGGTTTTACTATATGTAATTATAACTTATATTATCATTTAAGTATTAATGTCAATAATATTATTTACATTTAATTACATATTAATGTTATTTTTATTACTCAATATGTCTATCATATGTTGCCACAATGTACTAAACACATCCATCTGGCTGACTAGCTTAACTGGGGCTTACTTTGGAAATAGACTTATATTACAAGCATGATGAAAAAATTATGCAAGAGCATGTTTTCTAGTTAGGTCTTATTTTCAGTGAGATATGATATGTGTACCAGTTCCCCAAGATGAATATAATCTTTATTTTAATAACATTTATTACCAAATAATTAAAATTTGAAAAAAATAAGAATACAATCACCCATGTAGTCATCACTTATACTTCTCAAATATTGACATTATGCCATATTTCCCTTAGATTATTTTCCTTGAAGAAATACAGTGGTACCTTGGTTCACGAACTTAATTCACTCCACAGTTCTGGGGAAGATCGCTGCATTCATGTGCATGCAGGGAAGATGGCTGACATGATATTCATCACCAGTTGCAGAGTTTGGGAACAGAAGCAAATTTGGGCTGAATGCTTCTGTTTGCAAACCACATTACTCTCAAACAGAACCCTTCATGAACTGAGGTATTATTGTATAACATTACAGGTAGTGACATTCTCTGTTCCTTCTCCTTCTTCCTTCCTCAGAGAAAATCACACTCATAAGAATAATTCCCTCACAGGTTTATCACCCACTTATAGATCCATAATCCTTGAATAATATTGTTACATATTTGTAAACTTAGCAAGTAATTATAAATGTTGCTTTTTCTAAACTCAGTTTTATATTTGTGTTTACATTTATCTTTCTAGTTTGTTTTTACCAATGTGTGTTATTTCAGTGTATGATTCCAAGCAATATTTGCCATGAACACTCGTATGGACATCTTATCCAAATGTGTAGTTTTGTGTGAAAGACTCTCTGTCTTACCCCAGGAGTAGTCATCATATCCTCCACTGACTACAAAAAATCCATCCGCTCCAAGAACCGGATTATGTGTCTTCACAGCCTGGTAATGAAAGTGAATAATCTTCCAGGTTGATTCCACTTGCAATAAATACACGAGAAAAAAGTACATAAAAGCAAGATAGTTTTTTCTCTCTAGCAAAGAAATTAGATTTCTTTTACTATTAATCTTGTTGCTATTAAGTGATGATATCATGGCTCGAACAAAGGCATTTTAGTATTATAATTTTTAGGGAGACATTATAATTTTACTTTTCAACTATAGATTAATGATTTTCATAACATCCTATTTGTAGGTAAAGTGTGTCTGTTGTTCAGCAGTCCAATAAGAATCCAGAAATACTGCGGTAATTTTTGTCATTGCTAACAAATCTAAAAGTTCTTATGATGATATTCTCGAAATCTATGATAGCATTATGAAACATGCTTTTGATCTTCATCCCAATTTACTGACATTCATGTCCTAAAGTACCAGGGATCTATTTGAGTGATTAGAGAATTGTGTTCCCCAAAATCCAGGCTGTATGGAAAATACTACAAATAATCAAAAATATGGGATCTCACCTTAATAAAAATCTTTTACATAGCAAAAGAAATTACCAACAGAGTGAAAAGACAACCCACAGAGTGTAAAAAATTACAGACAGTTGTCCCTCAGACAAAGGACTTATATCTAAAACATATAAAGAACTGAAAAAAAAATCAGACTCCTGAAATCCAAAAACCCAATTCAAAATGGGCAACTGAGATGAGTATGTACTTCTCAGATCAAGAAATACAAATGGCAAATAAATATTTGAAAATGTTCACCATCATTGGTCATTTGAGAGAGGCAAATTAAAACAACACTGAGTACAAAGAGTTCTGTTCAACAATCCAACAAAAACTTAGTAACATGGTTATCTATCTTACATAAACATACATGCAGTTATATCCTTTGCATTCTCACTGCTTAAACGTGTACTTTTTATGCCTTAAGTTTGTAACTTGAACAACTATTTCTACATAATTTATCAATTAGTGATTTTTAGTGTTTTTTTTAAATTCTGTACTATTTCTACCCTTTTTTCTATTTTGCCTTTTTTTTCTCTTTAAATAAAATTAAAAACAACAACAACACTGAGATTCCATCTCGCTCTGGAAAGAATGGCTATCATCAAGAAATCAACCAAAAACAAATGCTGGCAGGGGGAGAAGACAAGATGGCTGATCAGTGAGCAACAAAATACAAAGCCTCCCAGGAGAAACAACTCATTTGCCAGAATAAAACACCCTGGAGAGACCCAGACAGAGGGAGTTGGATCCTCTTGACACAGGAAGAAATTAAGATGTAAAAAAGCTTGTCAAATACGTTGGGACTACAACTGAAACAGTTAAAAGTTACGGGACACAGGGTTTTCATGGTGACCCGCCAAGTTTGCACCAGCTTGAACCCATGCCAGGCAGCAGAACCACCCAAACTCGTTCCCGCCACCACTCACAGGAAGCGCAGCAGCGCTGAAGTCAGGTGTTGGTGAGCCCAGCAGAAAGCAGAGAGCAGAGAGTGGAGCCAGTGAAGGAACCTTCATTGATCCATGGTCAGTGCTGGGAATGAGACCCCCCCGCCACAGAAAGGGCATGACCAAATGGGCAACATGTTGGAATCAGGCAGGAAGAGCCTGAACTGGGAGCTACAGTGACTTTAGTTGGTTCCTCTCTCACAAAAGCAGATTCATGGGATTTGCTTGGACTGGGCCGCGCCCCTGGCTGGGACCCAATGAGCCATCCCAAATCGATTCCCTGTGCCTAGCAAGTACTGACTCTGTGAAGGCACCTGAAGTTTGGCTGGCCTGGTGGAGAAGGGCACGTAAATACAGCTGTTGCTTGCACTTCAGTGCCAAGAGCAGGCAGGAGAGGGCAGAGCTCCCTTACCAGCATGCTTCAGAGAAAAAGTGGCCAACAGGGAAGGGGGCTGGACCTGCACTGTAACCTGTGTGGAGGAAGCCAGGGCCATGACAGGAGAGAGAGGCAGAAGGAGGCCCCCAGCCCAGAACCCTGAGAACACTGATCCAGGAGAAGGAAAAACAAGGGAGACTGAGGGCGGCAAACACACTATATCAGACATGGCTTCAATGGAGATTAAGAGATATCTTCGGGACCTTGTAGATGAGCTCAAAACTGGAATATTAAATCAGGTAAAGCAGGATATGAGTACAGTAATAAAAGAAATGCTCTCAGGAAGATACAGACAGAAGAAGGGAGGAACACAAAAAAAGGAGAGAAACATTCGATAAAGAATATAAAGAAAATATAGAATACATGAAGCAGATTCAAAGAGACTACCAGGAAATCAAAAACTCCATTGAAAGCTGGCAAAACTTGTTAAAAGAAACTAAGGATAGACTATCAAAACTTGAAGATAAGTTTGCAGTGTGTAATCATGAAATGAAAGATCTCTTAATAACAAGGAAACAGCAGTAACAATACAAAGGCTAGAAGATGACAAGAGAATCTACAATTTAAGAATAAGAAACGTGAATGAAGAAGCAGGATTACATGCAGCTGAATTACAAAGGCTATTCATGGAAATAATTAAGGAAAACATGGGAAAAGAAAATGACATTCAGTTGTGTGAGGTATACCAAAATCCAGCCACCTACAACCAAAACAGAGCTACACCCAGACATATAATAATCAAGATACCAGAAATTCAATATTAAAAGCTGTCAGAGAAAAGAAACAGATTACCTATAAAGGTAAGCCCATCAGAATTACAGCTGACTTCTTGACACAGACCATCAGATCAAGAAGAGCTTGGAGTGAAGTATTCCAAGCCCTGAAAGAAAATAACCTCCAGCCCAGATTGATGTACCCTGCAAAACTGTCACTAGAAATTAATGGAGAAACAAGATGCTTCCATGACAAAGAGCAACTGGGGGAGTTTGTGACCACCAATCCAACCCCACAGAGCATACTGAAGGACATTCTAAAGAGAGAGAAAAAAATACCAAGATTTTAGGAACAGTGGCAGAAAGGCCTCAATGAACAGGGCAGGCAGTAGAATGAAGGAGAAAACTAGACAAACAGGCAGAAAAATAGCACAGCAGAAATGAGACAGAGAAGGATAACTAGAATCTCTAACATAGATGGCCTTGATACACTACATTATTAATAGTAAACCAGGATTTAAAATCCACATTACTCACACTACTCTGCTTAGATGTATTATATTCTGCTCCAGTCATTCTACCTGTACTAGATTTGAGGGCACAGACAGCAATCCCGGAAATAACAGGATATAGTACAGTAATCATCCTTAATTTCCTATTAACTTAATCTAAAGCTCTGTAAAACCTACACTGTTTTACTATGACTGATCGTAATCGAATATGGTTTGTTAGATCACTCTTTTGTATTGATAGATTTTATTCAAAGCTGTTATGATTGATAGCATCAAGTCTGAGAGTATAGGCAACTGCACTTAAGATGACAAGATCCACTAGAATATCCACTCTGGTTTGATTATTACCTGCCTTTGAAGTTTTATACTGTCTACAATGTTTTATTTTTACTAATATTGTTATGTACTGCTATATTCAATTATACTGCTATATTCATTTATGCCTGATGATATAGACAATTCTATTGAAG
>PVLA01008458.1:49705-88554 GCA_004027455.1 Hydrochoerus hydrochaeris | reverse complement strand
GATAAAAACCCTTCAGAAACTCGGAATACATGACGTCTACCTCAAACTTACAAAGGCCATCTATGACAAACCAACAGCCAACATTATACTAAATGGACAAAAACTGAAAGCTTTCACTTTAAAATCAGGAACAAGACAAGGATGTCCACTATCACCACTCGTTTTCAACATAGTTCTGGAAACACTAGCCAGGGTAATCAGATAAGAGAGAGAAATAAAAGGAGTAAAGCTAGGAAAGAAAGAAGTTAAATTATCACTATTTGCAGATGACATGATACTCAACATAGAAGACCCAAAAAACTCCATTAAAACACTGCTAGAGGTAGTAAACAAGTTTGGCAGTGTAGCTGGATACAAAGTCAATGCTCAAAATCAATAGCATTCCTGTACACAAACAAAAAACTCACTGAGAGAGAAATTATGGAAATATCGCCCTTTACAATAACATGTAAAAAAGTGAAATACTTAGGAATCAACCTAACTAAAAATATAAAAGACCTATATTCTGAAAATTATACTAGGCTGAAAAAGGAGATTGAAGAGGATATTAGAAAATGGAAGGACATTCCTTGTTCTCGGTTAGGAAGAACCAACATTGTGAAAATGGCCATACTCCCAAAACTATTATACAGATTTAATGCAATCCTGATCAAAGCACCATTGACATACCTCACAGATATAGAGAAAACAATCCTAAAATTCATTTGGAAACAGAAGAAACCTAGAATAGCAAAGGCAATTCTAGGCAACAAAAGCAAGCCAGGAGGCATCTCAATTCCTGACTTGAAACAGTACTATGAAGACACAGTGATAAAATCAGCTTGGTACTGGCAAAGAATTAGACCTGAGTATCAATGGAACAGATTAGAAGATGCAAGCACAACTACAAAGACACTCAGCCACCTGATATTTGACAAAGGGACTAAATATGTCCACTGGAAGGATAGTCTTTTTAATAAATGGTGTTGGGAAACTTGGCTCTCCACATGCCGAAAACTGAAACTAGATCCATGCATATCATCATGCAGAAAACTAAAGTCTAAATGGATCAAAGACGTCAATATTAAAACACAGAAACATTAAATCTACTGGAAGACAAGATAGGTAGAAGTTTTGGAGACATAGGGGTAGGCAGAGAATTCATTAACCAAACGCAAACTGCATGGGAAACACTTCAAAGAATCAACAAATGGGATCTCATATTATTGAAAAGTTTCTGCACTTCAAAGGAAATCACCAACAGAGTGAAAAGAAAACCCACAGAGTGGGAAAGAATTTTAACCAGCAACCTCTCAGACAAAGGACTTGTGTCCAGAATATATAAAGAATTGCAAAACATCAAGCCCCCAAAATTCAAAGACTCTCTCCAAGAATGGGCATCTGAGATGAACACACAATTCTCAGAGAAAGATATACAAATGGCAAATAAATACATGAAGAAATGTTCACCATCATTGGTCATTCGAGAAATGCAAATTAAAACAGTACTGAGATTCCACCTTACTCTGGAAAGAATAGCTGCCATCAAGAAATCAACTGATAACAAATATTGGCGAGGCTGCGGGAAAAGGAACACTGCTCCACTGTTGGTGGGAATGTAGACTGGTGCAACCATTATGGAAATCCTTATGGAGAATTCTCAGAAGTCTAGGATTGGAAGCCCCATTCAATCCAGCTATCCCCCTCTTGGTCATTTTCCCCAAAGGACTGAAAAGTTCATATCACAGTGATATATGTGCACCCATGTTCATAGCAGCACAATTTGTCATAGCTAAATCCTGGAAACAACCAAGATGCCTATCAATGGCAGAGTGGATGAAAAAGTTGTGGCATTTTTATACAATGGAATATTACTCAGCTATAAAAAGGATGATCTTGAGGCCTTCATAGGGAAATGTAGACAACTTGAGATTATCCTCATTAGTGAAATAAATAAGAATCATATTTATAAATATAATATTGTGTCTCTAGTGCAAAAAGTACATAAGAACTACAAGAGTAATGAAACCAAAATGTGTAATTGCTATTGTAAAAAAGAGAGGAAAAGAAAGAGTTCTAAGGGATATAACTGCATGTAAGTTTGAGTGTGTAAAATAGATGACCATATTGCTGAATCTTTGTTGGATCTTTGAGCAGAACTCTTTGTAGTCTGACTGTTTGAATATTTACTATGTACCCTTTAGCTTTGTAACTTGAACCACTACATCCAGGATGACAGTACGTAATTTATAAATTACTGATTTCTTAGTGGGGCTTTTTCTCATTCTGCTTTTTCTGTCTTTCTTTTAGAATTCTGTATTGTTGCTACCCTTTTTTCTGTTTTTTTTCTTCTCATTAAATAAAATTTTAAAAAATGTATACTTGCTATTGTAAAAAAGAGGAAATAGGAAGAGCTATAAAAGATATATCTGCATGTAAGTTTAGATGTGTGGGATTGATGACCATATTCCTAGGTTCTTGTTGGATTGTTGAACAGATCTGTTTGCACTCTCACTGCTTTAGTGTCCACTTTGTGTGCTTTAATTCTGTAACTTGAATAACTATTTCTAAAAGAACAATAGGTAATTTAAAACTAGTGATTTCTTACTGTTTGTCTTCTTTTCTTGAAATTCTGTAATATTTCTACTTTTTTTCCTGTTTTTTTCTCTTTAAATAAAAAAAATAGCTAAAATAACACAACAAAGAGTTATCTAAAATACTAAGAGTGGAGACAAAATGGAATAATAAAATTAGTAAACATTAGAAACAGACAAAAAAGAGAAAAAGAATAAAGGGTATATCAGATAAATAGAAAATAATTTTTGGCTGCAGTAAAATCTAGCCTACATTGATAAATATACCACTTACATAACGTGCAAATTAAAAAACAATAGATATTACCACAAATGCAACAAAATCCTTGTCATATGGTTACTAATTATTGAAGGCTTTGGATAAAATATATTTAAAATGAAATCAAATAATTTAATGTTAAAGCAAAATGAAATTTAAAATGGAGAAAGACGTTTAAAGACAAGCCAATAAGTGCACGAATAATGCTTTAGAATATTGATATTATAAATCTGGAGAAGTTAACAACAAAAAGTCAGTAAAGGATATGCAAAATAAAATATTTGTGACTGGAAATCTCTATGTTTTATCAATGATAAAGTTTAAAACATACACCATTCAAAGTAAACTGTCTTTTATCTTAAAAACCAATGTCTATATTTATAATCTTTTCAACTTAGAGGAAATTTTAGGTGTTTGTATCAAGAATTGCATATTTTGTATTTTTTCACACATTAAAATAAATTTAATAGTATTTTATTAACATGCAACATAAAATGTTACAATCTCATTCTTCCTTGAGACTGAGTCTAGGATAGGCTTGATGAGGTATAGCCTCTGTGAAGATAGAGAGGCCCCACCAGCCAAAAAACAGGGTTCACCCCATGAGCTGGAATAGGCAAGGAAACAGATTTCCTCTGTTTCCAGAAGCAACACAGTCCTAGGATACCAGGGTGTGATTAATCGCATATAACTTGGCAATATTTATCTCTAAGTGCTGAGATTTAGAGTGATTTTTTTTTTACTGTCTTCCTTTATTTCTTATATTGCTGAGGTTTTCTTCTGAAGAACATGTATATATAAATAAAACCACCATGTAAAAAATTTAATCTTAAATGAGTAAAACTTGCCAGGCTCAACTTTTAATTGAAAAAAAAAAGTATTTTGTCTACAGAAAAAGAAACAAGCCATACTGACTTCCTAAAATATGGAGTATAATGAGTATCAAATAAAAATATACGAGAAAATGCACTGTGAAGTAGGATGCTATCAATTGATTATTACTTAAACTTCAGGCCTCTGTCAATAGATACAGACATTTTCAAACCAAATATCACACTGAGAAAATGATATTATTCCCCTTCATGTTATAAATTTAGAATTGGAGAACAAAATAAATAGTTTAAATATATATGGAATGTAATTAAAAGGAAACTGAAAATGCCACAAATAAAGAGTCTACCAACACTGAGCAGAGAATCAGACTAGAAATTTTGCAGCACAGGGGAGACAGGAATGGTACCATGCTGGGCCTGAGCTCCATGAATGGCCATGATCTTCCCACTCCTAGTCATATGTACCACAGGTAAACTGTGAGAATCTGAGCTCCCTCTCAGGGATTGATTAGACATGGAGAAAATAGTAACAAAGATAAAGCAATAGGTCAAAAATATCTTGAACCGGGGTGGCAGCAGCAGTGACAAAAGAGCTAATGCAGGACAGATTTGGAAGATAAACTCCAAGGATGACTAATAAATTGAAACAGAAAATGCTCACAGCAAGTGAAGCAAAAATCAAGAGAAATAAAATCATCCCATAAGAGCTAAATACATGTAAGGAATTATAATTATTGTCACAAATTGTATTTGAAGAAGCTAATAACTTGCTTCTTGGAAACATGTTTATATAGGAATGTTCCATTCAGACAATGATGCAGAGCAGTGAGCTAGCGGGCCTTTGACCAGAAATCCAAGATAAAAAATCTACCTCAGATGATTGTTCAATAGTCAAACAACTAGGGAAGAGATATGAGGGCTTAGGATCTTCTTCAGAGACCCAAAACTGCAGGTAGAAATAAGGAATACGAAACAAGGAATGAGTTCATACATCTTGATCTTCTAAAATCCAAAATCCCATGCTCAAATAAGGAAAGAGTCTGACAAATTTTTCTTAAGATCAGAAAAGGAATTGCAATTTGACTTTTTTTCACCAAAGTTCATGCTAATATCCCCAAACTCACCTTTCCATATCTACAAACAAAACAGAGAGCATAAATGGAGTTCATCTTACAGCTTCAGTGAGTTTCTTCATTATTTGAGGTAACACCCTTTATTTCACTGTTACATTTTTAATTAAAATGTAGCAAATACATATGAGTATTAAAAGAGACAATTTTTTTTTTTTTTTTTTCGTGCCAGGGATTGAACTCTTGACCTCGAGCTTGCCAAGCAGGTGTTTACACCGCTGAGCTAAAATCCTGGAGCCCTATATTGTATACATAGAAATGTTATTGTTATACATAGAAATGTTTATGAAGATCTAAAAATTTTCTAAGCATGACTATATCTAAAAAATTTTCACTCAGAATGAGAAATAGAATATTACCAGCATTTCCAAAAGTTCTCATGTTTCCTCCCCTTTCGTAGTTCTCTGTCTCAAAAGAACTAGCATTTTGATTGCTAAAATTAATTTAATTTTCTTGAGCTTTAATTTACAATACATTCACAGATTTATATGCTTAGTATCTGTTTTTAATTTGTTACAGTATTTTGACTACTATTATACTAATAATTCATAATGCTTCTTACAGAAAAAAATGTATTCATTTTTACTGCCATATTAAACAGCAATTTATTTTTCTATTCTTCCATTGACTACTCTAAATATTGTTAGTATAAACATTTTTAAATATGTCTTTTAGTGTACCTGTATATGTATTTCTGTTGACTCTAGCAATATTTTCCTTTAATCTGAATGTTCAGGTACAATAGAAAGTATTTCAATATTCAGCATTCCCAAAGCAACATACAAAATTTTAACTTTCCCCATATTCTTGATAACACATAGAATTTGGACTATGCATTTGAATAATTTTTATTTCAGCCCTTATCAAAGGTGTGATATGTACTGAACATTCTTTGTTTGCAAATTGTGTTGTGCTAATTACAGTGAATTTGAGCCCAATTTCATGTGTTTATCAGCCATTTGGAAAATCTGTTTTGTAAAGTGCCTGCTCATATAATAACTCTTTTTTTTCTGTTTTCTAATGGTATGTTTTCATTCTAAAATAATTTGGAAAATGTTTTTATTCTCTATATGTAGCAGTTTAAAAATATTAAATGAGTTACAGTTAAATAAAAATCAAACTATGTGAATATCATTTCATTGTTATGTCCAAGTAACAAAACTAACCTTAAAAGTTGTTTCTCCATATAGATTGAGAAGTACAATGAAGGTGGCAATGATTATAATACTGAAAAAATTGTACACTTTTCTCATTGCTGAGACAAAATGCCTAATTCTCAAATCTAAGGGAGGGAAGGTTTATTTCACCTACATTTTGTAGACATTTCAGTCCATTGTGAGCTGGCTTCAAGGCAAGGTGGCATGGCAGACAAGCATTGCAGAGGAGAAACAGTTTATGGTGGGCAGAAGGTAATAAAGCAAGCAAATGGGCAATACAAGCCTCTTCCCATCCTTTACATTGTATCCAGGCTACCAGGATTAGCACGGTGACAAGTGAATCAGTGGATTGATTTACTAATCACACACCATTAATACTAGCACACTTAATCCTAGCACTGTACCATGAATCAGTCACATACTCTAGATTCATACACTTCTGAAAAAACTACACCTATGACTGCATGTTTAACATTCTGACCCTAGTCCTGCAAAGACATGAGTATCCTTTTATTTAAATCATATCCTTTTTATTAAATCATATCCTTTTATTTAAAAGGCATTTAGTCCATCTCTAAGAGTTTCAAAAGTCTTGACAGTTTCAGGATTGATGAAAAGTTCAAGTCAAAACTCTCTCTGAGATTTAAGGCAGTTTCTTGGCTGCAAGTCCCTATTCAAATGAAATGAAAGTTAAACACTTTCAAAATATAATGTCACAAGACAATCCTTACCATTACAAAAGACACAAATCGTGGATACAAAGATAGAACCAAGGCAAGTCTAAAATCCAGTCAGCAAACATTAAGTCCTATAATTCCTTGTGCAGGATCCAAGCCAATCTGTGGCAAAAAGTGAACAAACAGGCTTGGATAGCTCTGCTCCTAAGACACTCTGTGTGACTGTAGCTCCCAAGGCTTCTATTGTGAGCTGGCTCTGCTCCATCCTTGCAGTTTTCCTCAAATGATCACATTGCTGCCTTCTCCAAACTTTTGGTATCTCCACTGCACCTTTGTCATCACACTCACAGCTCCACACACCACTCTCTCAGTGGCACACTGCCTGGCCTCCCAGGCCTTCTAAAATTTGGGTGGGAGCCTTCATGATCTGACAACTCTTGCATCCTGCATACACCTGAAACCAGCACCCTATGGGTAATGACAAGACCTGCTGCCAGTTGCAGCAGTAAGCTGACTTATTTCTCTCTTGGCTGTAGGGGGCTAGCATCTATGAACCAAATCCCAAGGAACAACTTTCCTAGGTCATGGCCATTCTGGTACATGGTGCACTGAGGCTCTCTTCTCAAAAGCAGAGTCTTTCACCTTTAAAACTCTGAATCTGCAAAAAGACTAGAGTCCTGCTATTTCTTGTGATGTTCTGAAGCCATCTTTTCTATTGTCATCTGAAATACTACTTGGCTTTGTCTTACTAGTCTTTTAAGTGACCAAATTCTCCACAGTTCCATCTTTGCAGGCCACAAATTTACTGGAGTTTCTTTTCTAGCCAAACTCACTGTATTTTTAAATTGTTCTGTTAGACTCTTTGCTCCTAATTCTCAAAATAAATCTGGCTAAAGCCCCTAGTAGTAGCCATGACACCACATTAATATTCAACTGCCTTCAAATTTCTTGTACAAGATTAATCAGTCCACTACCTTTAATCTAAGCCTCAGGCAAAGTTGCTGGACATGATAAAAATGCAGACAAATTTTCTGCCAAGTCATAACACACATTTTCTGGAGACTAACAGCCAGTAGAGTCCTTCTTCCTAGCAGAAATCTCCTTTGCCAGGTTTCTACTGGCATCATTTCTATCATCATTTCTATTCTAGTCTTCTGAACTCTGACCAGAATCTTCCATCAAATACGTCATATGATATTCCAGCTGCACTTTTTCAGCCAGCATTTCCAAACCTTTCCTAACCCCTCCTATTCCCACAAACCATTTCCAAAAGTTTATAAGCCACATGGTCAAGTACAGTCACAGCAACCACTCCACTTTTCTGGTACCAAATTCTCTCTCAGTTACTTTTTTCATTGCTGGGACAAAATACCTCATGCCCAAAGTTAAGAAAGAAAAGGTTTGTTTGGATTATAGTTTGTAGACATTTCAGTCCACAGTCATCTGGCTCCAAGGCAAGGTGGAATGACAGACAAGGATTGCAGTGGAGAAACAGTTTACAGTGAGCAAAAGGTAGTAAAGCAAGCAAAGGGGCAAACAAGTCTATTTCTATCCCTTACATTGTATCCAAGCCTCCAGGATTAGGGTGCTGCCAAACCAATCAGTGGGCTGATTTATTAATCATGCACCCTTAATCCTGGCATTGTACCATGAATATCACACACTCAAAATTCACCTATCTTTGAAAATGGCCCACCTAGGACTATATAAAGCTTGGGGGGGCATCTAAACACAAACAATAACCATACAAATAAGAGAAAGCACCTAACATCTGAGAAACTTCATGCTCTAAACCAAAATGGTTTTTATACATAGTTTTCTTAAATATTTCAATAAAAATATAAAGTACATGTTATCTATTTCCCATAGAAAAGAATAATGTATTTTTTAAAGAATTTAGGTCATGTGTGCAAAATCACACAGTAGGAATATAGTGCCACTTTTATTGCAATGGATCACTCCATAGTCATGAAGACAGAAGGCATATACAATAACTAGAAACACCAGAGAATTGTGGGTTTTCCTACCCAGAAACACAGTACTAACGAGGAAAGTCAAGATAAATGGAACAAAATTTCCTTTTATTTGGTGGGGGATCAACTTTGCCCCCCACCTCACTGATCATGGGGAAATATTATTTGTTAAGATTATATTATCAAGGATTCTTATTCCTTAATGCTTACTATGTAGTACAAAATAAACACTATTAAAATACTTCCCAAATTATGCAACCGAATTTTACTTTTATTTTTTCTACAAAAACAGAAAATTTCTAAATTATTAATGCAAATTAACCTTACACAAGTCTTAATAAGAGGGAAAAAGATGCTAAAATATTGTCTATTTATTCACCATCAAGTAAGCAGATATTGTAAAATGTATTGCATGACTTTGTAACAACACCTTTTCTGTAAAAGAATTGCTTGATTTAGATTTGAACTTGAAAAATAATTCACTGGCATAGTAGTTGACAAAGTAATGCTGACTCTTTCTTTTAACAATTATTTACAACTGAAGAAGAGCAAACAAATCAGATATGCACTTTGATTCTAAGCAAAAAGCAGCACACTGTTAAAGCAGAACTTATATGCGTCAAATTATCCATAGAATAACATACATATAAAAACACACTGTCACATGAAAATTTTTATCTCTGTCTGTATTGTCTCTGTCTCTGTTTCTCTCTCTCACTCTCTCTGAAGCGCACACACACACACACACACACACACACACATTCTGAAAGAAATATACTTGTATTAAAAAATCCAGAGGTACCTAATGCAAAAAATCAGACTAGTTTCCTCTTCACACATACCCCTCCCTCTGACAAATTGCCTGGTTCTCAGAATCACTTTCAAGGGCATCTGCCCCACTTACTAATGTTTCTACCACCTCTCAAATGTGACACAAGCTCAGTACCAAGCCTTGAACACATGGGCCTTTAGAGATCATTCAAGATTTAAACTAGAGCACTGTGCCATGCTACAAACAGAGTAGGCATTTTGATGGGTTTTTCTACTGGCCACTGCTTTGCTGTCTCTGCTTCCTATCATGCTGCAGGACCCAAGTAAGAGCTATTTTATACATGAGTTTCTACATTAATATGTAGAGATCTTTCATGCTTTTCTCACCTTTTCATCTTAAAACAAAGTGTTACAATTTCTCTCCCAAATTTGGAGCTCTTAACTGCTTTAGGAATTTTGCCTGTGGTGATTTAGTTTTTCCAAAGCAGTCAGATGCTCCGTGATGGGGATGAGAAGATCCCATTGGCTGTAGAGTAATAGAATAAAGCTCTCACTGCCTCACAAAGAGCACTGGAAGGAAAGCAAGTCTCTAGCCTAATTTTCCCTTGCATTTTTACCAGTATAAATAAAAATTATCTATAGAAAAGCCAGTATAGTGCCTACCTCCTGTCTTTATGATTTCTGATAAGCAACTTCTATAGAAAAAACTGTGCAAAAGCCAAACAAAACATACTAGAGACAGAATGATCTAACATTTGATCCAGATTAGGAGACAGAATGCTATAAAATGGGTAGAGAAGGGAAAAAAACAGTGTTTTGACTTTGGGTCCTCTGGAGTTTCTTAGTTCATATAACCACTTTACCAAGGTCTAGCAGGTGGCATACTACTTCTAGTGAACTATTTTGAACGCTTATTTTACTGACAAAAGTATTTCTAACATCCTTTTTGTTAACTCTATGGCAGACTCAGACAGAGATTTTTGCAACTTTGACTTGAACTACTTCTACAATATAGATTAATAATTCAAATATTTCAAATGCTTATTAACTACATCATACTCTGTCTCCAAGTATTTTAAAGAACACTCAGCAGCAAACAGAGCGACCAGGGAGATTACAGAAGTGTGATTCCTGAATAATCCATGAATAATAATGATTAGAAGTTTTCTGTATTGCATATTTGCAACATAATTTAATTCTTTGACTGTTAATCAGCATCTCCTTTCTGGCATAATACACTTGAGATAGTCCATTTGAAAAAAGGCGATGTTGACCACTGTTTCAGAGGTCTCAGTGCACAGTCACTCGGCACTGTCTCTTTGGGTCTCTCATAACACAGTACGGCATGGTAAGAGCATGTGGCAAAGGAAGCCAGGAGGCAAAGAGCGAGGAAGGGCAGAGGTCTGCATTGCAGAATTCCTTTCAAGGGCATGGTGCCCAATGACCTCACTTTCTACCACTGGGTCCTATGTTCTATAGGTTCCATCACATCCCAATAGCACCATCAACCTTTAAAACATGGACCTTTGGAGAAGATTCAAGATCCCAACTATAGCACTGAGCCATGGTACATGCAGAGCGGGTACTTTGGTGAGTCTCCTGTTTGGCCAGTGCTTTGGTGTAGGTATGTTCTCCAGCATGCAGTAGGCCTCAGACACGGATAGGAAAGTTTAAATGTCAGTTGTCCTAAGAGTTAGACTCTTTTCACTAACTCCTACTATTATTGTTTTATTAGATTTAATATCAAAGATCTCTTACAGTCTTCTTTAACAGTGAAACTATTGCAGATAGCAGAGTCATACACAAAAAGAATGAAAAGGATTTTCACGGGTTTTTTTTTTAGCATCTTGAATTCTTTGGGAAAATTCTAATATTTTAACCCTCAAATACAACCAGTCATTTATTTCCTCTTTTCCTAGACAGCAGAAATTGACTATTGTCCAAACACCCAGAATTTCAGAACAATAGCTACTTATTTACTTGCTCCTGAAAGGAAAATACCAAGTGTGCTTCAACAGAGACACATTTTCCGCTAGCTGAAAAGCAGAATATTCTGGGAGACTTGTGTCTTTTTAAGTAGGGAAAGGAACAGGCTTATTATCTAAAAGCATTTTTGAACATTTGCATCCATGATGTCAGTTTTTTATATTGGGACATCTTGTTGAAGAATCTAGTTTAAAAATTGCAGGCAATTAACTTTCTCTTTCCCAGATATAATAAAGGTAGAGAACTTTAAGAGTATGTTGAGTTATTTTTTGCATTTTGTTCTTACTTTTCATAAAAATCCACCTAGTATACAATTATTGGGAGACTATTCTGTTAATCTCTATTCTACAATCGGGATATTCTGTGGTAAACAAAGAGGGTTCCTGCACTCATGGAGTTCATACTGAGATGACTCACACTTCTTATTCCTCTGCAACGTTTTTCTCCTATTTAAAATATATAATATTACAGAAGAATTTCAAATCACATATGTAGTTACTTTCCCATCCTGGAGGGGAGTTTAAGTTATACCCCTATCTCCTGAATGTGGGCTTAGTGACTTGGTTCCAAAGAGTAGAACATGAAAAGTGGTGTATAAAACTTGACCATGGAGAATGCTAGGAAACACTGACTCAGTGAGATGTCATACTTCATATCATCAGTGACATGTCATGTGGATACCATGTACCTCTGACATAATGTGATAAGAAAAGCACTTTACGATTGTGTTCTTGCTCCCAGAAAACAATGGTAACCCCAGTCTAACCATCAGAAAAACACAGAAAGGATATCTACAATCACAGTATAAACACTAAGGCAAATATTTACTGTGTGTAATACAATAAACAAATATATTAAATAATACAGTAAATAACTACTAAATGTAACTTCTATTCTTCTACCAACAATAGAAAAGAATTCAACAGTAATAGCATAGTGTTAACTGAGTAGCTAATGACTAATGAAGCATAAATTGTTGTACTAGTAAAGATAGAATGGATGAAGAATAGGAGAATTAAAATTTGATAAATTAAGCAATAAAAGATAAACAGATGAGAAAAGTGAGATAAAGGATCTTATTAAAAATAAAAGAAAATCAACAGAATTAGATGAAGGTAACTTAAAAGAACATGAAAAGAAGAAAAAAGAAAACAAAGGGAAAAATATTTTAAAAGGGAAAGACAAAAGGGGAAAAAAACCTCTAAACCCTAAAAACCAATGGAGAAAATTTTAGCCCAAAATTATTATTCCATGTTTTTGAATGAGCAGTTCCTTTTCAGGAATGGCAATATTGGAATCCAGTAAGTTGCAGTTTGCTCTACGTAGCATTATGTCCTGTGGGTTTGTTAGGTACACCCACCTCTGCTCCAGTAGCCCCTCTTTCTAAAGACCACAAGCTGTGGCAACTGTCCAAGGTGAGGTATGTCCAAGCTCATGTTATTAGATGGGGAAAGAAGTTCTCTGTGTTGGATGGAGGAGTATGCTGGACACAATGGCAGTTATTTCAGACCCAATCACACCTCAAAGGCACACAAGCTGGGCTTGGCTTCTAAGCACAGCGTGCAGGGTTTCATGCCATTCTCTGCCTGAGTTAAATATTAAAGCAGTGATAGAAAACTTAGGGTACACGTGCTTCAGTGGATTGTCTGTATTAGTGGAAGCTGTACAAGGTTCACCTTCACTGTCTTAGGGGTTTTATGTCTGGTCCTCACCCCATCCTGTCTCTCTGACTGCCTCCTCTGATTGCCTCCTCTGACTGTCTCTGAACTAGTCTCTGTGGTAAGATAACCCTGGAAAGCCTGAAGTGACATTTTTTAAACAATTAAGACTTTTCCCAAATGGTTGCTGATTAAATCCTCTCTAACAAACCATCTCAAATTTGCAGGTGTTACACTGGATTCTTTGTCCAACTCTAGTCTGCAGTGTAGCAGCCACTTTTGGAACCAACCCTACTTTATTTTTTTCAGTTTATGATAACCAAGGGATTTTCTTTAGGACAACGCTGTTGGCCCAATCTGTTGTTTCTCCCTCAAGCTTCTGACATTCTCTATACTTACCTTTTTTCCTTGGGTGTTGGTGTCGTTGACAATCAGGTTGGGTAACTGGTTTGTGCTTCTTCTGTCCTGTGCCAGAATGTCTTTTATTTCACCTTCATTCTTAAAAAAAAATTCTTTCACTGGGTCTATAATTACTTTAGACCCTTAATACATTAAAAATGTCATTTCACAGTTTCCTGCTTTATAGTTTTTGACAAGTATTTTGCTGTCATCTTTTTTTTGTGTGCAATATATGTTTTTTAAGCTGCATGCTTATAGTATTGTATCACTGATTTTTAGGAATATAATTTGATGTTGCTTTCTTCATATGTTGTGTGCTAAGAACTTGTTGAAATGTTTCTATCTTTTGGTGTAGTTAGTTGAATAGTAACCCCAGAAGTTATGTCCACCACTCAGAAACTTTGACTATGAGTTTATCTGGGTAAAGGATCTTTGCAGATATAATGTGATTATAGGTTTCAAAATGAGATTTTCCTGGATTATTGGTATTGACCCTAAATCCAATGACAAGTGTACATAAAAGTGAAAAGAAGAGGAAAATTTGAGACATACAGAGGGCTGAGACATGCAGGAACAGTTGTAGAGACAAGAAGCATACAATCAAAACCAAGAAATGTCTAGAGCATCAAAAACCATGAGACAAAGAATGATCAATCCTTAATGTTTTCAGAGCAATAAAAGTTACCTTGATTTAGGGATTTTTGACTTTTAGAAATGCACAAGGATAAATTTCTGTTGTAATAAGCCATCACATTTTTAGCAATTTGCTATGTGAGCTCTAGAAAACTAATGATACGGATTTATGTTTTAATAAAAATTGGAAAATTTTCAATCATTATTTACACAAATTATATTTACTCTCTCATTCTTTTTTTAGGGATTTGATTACAAGAATTTAACTATCATTTTCCAAAATATCCTAATGCTCTATTTATATGTCTGTCTTATTCTCTCTGTATTTCATTTCATATTTTTTAAATGACATTTCTCTTGTTTGTTTCTTTGTTTGTTTGCAACCAGGGATTGAACTCAGGACCTTGCACTTTCCAGGCAGGCACTCATGCTGCTGAGCTAAATCCCCAGCTTTCTAATATTTCTAAAGTCACTAATTTTTTTGCTGAAATGTAAAATCTGGTGATTTTCCAATCAATTGCATTTATCATCTTCAACATTACAGAGTTTTCATCTGTACAAGTTTATATTGGTCTTCTTCTTAAACATCTTGCACATTTCTATATAGTCAGTCTTTACATTAGCTCCATGAACATGAAGAACACAATCATAGTAACTTTTAATATCCTTATGTGCTAATGGATTCTTTTATCTTTACTGTGGGCTATATTTTTCTATTACTTTGTGTGCTGATGATTTTGATGGGATGCCAGAGTTGCTGTACATTTTATATTTTAGGTGCTGAGTGACTTAAAAGTCATATAAATATTTTTGAAGTTTGTTCTAGGAGCAAATTAAGTTGAAATATATATATATATATATATATATATATATATATATATATATCTTAGTTGGGCAGGATCAGGTCATAATTTCCTTTTGGATTAAATTCCTCAGGACTAAGTTAATATCATTCTTAACACTATAACAAACTCTCCATACCTGGTAAAACAATCTATGATGTCTGTTGGGAAAAGTATTATTCTTGGCTATAACAGCCCTGTTTCTGCTCCTGTCCTCAAGTAGTATTTCCAGACACATGCACTGATCAAAACTCTGCTGTGCATGCTATCAGACCATCTGAAAAAAATCTCAGGATTTTTCTCTTTGTTATCTTCTATCTCAGATCTTCTCTGGTGAACTCTTGTTGCCTTGTTTTCCCCAGAAACAACAAAATCTATTTGTATTAACAAACCTGCTTCCTTTTGCCTTGATCTATTTTTCCTGTTCTTTAGTTTGAAAACTTTCTTTAGGTTCATAATTTCCTTTATCTCATACGATGCTTTCTTTCCTCGGCTGTTGTACAGTATCTTGAGTCTGTGGATCCTGATATATTGCCCAGATATTCTTGTTGCCTTTAGTTGATAAAGCAGATCCTATTACACTTCACTAAAATAAGAATTCTACTTAGTTTTGATTGCATTCTGGATATTGTAAATAAAACATTTAGAGCCTCTAGAAGCAGTCATAGTCTTCAAAATACAAACTTCCCTCCAGCAAAAAGAAACAATTGCATCAGACCACTTTGACACTGGAGTTTGAAGTTTAAGCTGCATTAGCATTGTTCACTTTATTTTTTCTGTTTATTTTAAAGTGTAGTACTTCAGAGGTCTCAAAGGAAACACAAAAATTTTTTCTAACTCCTCTAATTCCTTAGACTATGAACTCCAAATTCTGTCTGCACTCCTGGGAGCTTCTAGGCTTCAGTTTTTTATCTTGTATGTTAATATATACAGCAAGGTAGATTCAAAGGAATTTTATGCAGATTTAGGGACTACATGCTACTTGGCCTCCCATGATATTTTTCTCCCCAATGTTCAGATTCCTCTCGCAGACTCCTGCTTTTATCTGTTTCCTCAGTCCAGAAATCCCTATGCTTATTGCAGGATTACGGACATTCTGAAGATCCAGAGGGCTGTCCCCAGGGGAAGAACTTGCATATATGAAACTCACCTACTATGTTTTCCTTCTGCTACAGATATCTTTTCTAGTTTATAACTTCTTATTGAGGTTGCTTTCAACTACTTGTCTTTTACATTTTGTACTGATTTAATAATTGTTACTGGCAGTAGGTTTAGTTTGTTACTCTGCCATGACAACAACCAGTCTTCGCTCTGTTATTTGGAACACTTTTAAAAAATACCAATGGTTGGGCCTCACTCCAAACCAATTAAGTCTAAATATCTCCAAGTGAGGTCCAGGCATCCGTATTTTTAAATTCTTTCCAAGTGATTCATATGTACATAGAGATCTGAGAGCCATTGGTCTAGATTGACTAGTATTGACAGCTGACTTAAATTTCTTTAATCAAAATCAAAATTCATGTTTTTAAAACCTTAGAAACTAATTTGGTAATAAGAGCTTTAATGGATGATTATGAACTACTGGTTATTGAAGCAGTAGAAACTTTTTTATAGCAGTATCCCTTCCTTTTCTGCAGCTGTAACCATTAGTGGCAGTTTCCACTAATTTTGAGCTGGACTCAAAATGCTGACCAGAGCTATACCTGAGGAGGCAAACTGGCATGGTTTTCCTATGGCCCCTCAATTCACCTGCAGTCCTTTCAGATACACTTTTCATTTCTAGGCAAGCTGGCTGTGACATCAAGGCTATCCCTGCCTGATTACAGTTCTGACTGGAAAATACATACTTCACAATACCTTAACTGTATGGGATTTCCAATTTCTTGAAAATGGAAGTTTAGATTCTAAACTATTGCTTTGCTTTATGAAATCATTTTTTTCACTCTTCAAAGCTTGTGATAAGATGCTTAATAGTTTCATAACACACACACACATACACATACACACACACATATATATATAATATTGATAGTTTTATATTTCTTCCATAATTGTAATGACTCTAAGGTTGAATATAAAGAGAGCAGTCATAAATAACTTAGAGTTTGGGGGTATAAAGCAAAGTATTTCAGTTCAGACTAAATGTACATTTTTATTTCCACTGAGTTCATAGTAGTTATTTCCATATATATATATATATATATATGTATATATATATATACCCTATATATATTCCCTTTATATATATTATATATACAATTAAATATAATTATATATACATAAATTCAGTAATAAGCATCAATATATAGATATATAGATATTGATGCTTATAACTGTGAATTTTGCAGGAATATATCAGACATTTTTAAAGGTTTTATCTCCCAGTTTACAATTTCCAGCCTGGTGGGGGGCACAGCTGGGAAAATTACATTAGATCACCTACTTTGTGAGGATATGAAAAGGCAAAAGTATAGCTAAAAACCCATGATTCACTCTTGGGAGAAGGAAAATAACTAAGTTTCACTATTAAATTACTAGCTATTACTACTATTAGCTTCTAAATTATAGCTGCTCGCTAGAATTAGAGACCATGATTTTCTGAAGTACATCACTTATTTTATTCTTTGTAAGAGAACAGTAAGCCAAATGCTAAAATTCATACTCACACCTCTTAATAACTTAATAATGACTCAGTGTTAACATACTGATCCTTACAAGTGTTTTTTCCTTTCTAGTCATGCATGTGACTGGATGAAAGATTTTGCCTTTATCTCCTTAAAATATAATTTCTTTCTCAATTGAGTAGCATCCATTGATTCATCCAATCTAATCTAACCTTAATTTTAAAAGTTCTGACATTCATCAAAATCCAGAAATCTCCAGAAAAAATATCAAGAAGAAACAAATTAAAAAAAAAAGACACCTAAGAAGAACATATTAAAAAAAAAGTCCATAACTGTTCTGAAGTGAGTGACACTTTGTGAGAGCTTGGTAACTCTCACAAGTATTTGAAGTGTGATCAAAAGCTCCTTGTTCACCTATGCTCCCTTTTCGCTGAATACGAAACAGGAAAAAAATGTTCAAATTAGCCTGCAGATTTGTGTTACACCAAAGTCATAATCTTAACTTTCATGATAATTAGCAAGTGAATGACATCCAAGGTTATCCGATATCTGTAATGTAGAGGATATTAAAAAGTTTTGAAGAAAATTCTATCCAAAGTTTCTTAAATAAATGGTGTCCTAGGTGCATAGAACAGTTGTTTTGGGAAAAGTCACAGAATTTGTCCTTACAAACCTTTTCCACTTTATAATATAAGCTCAACATGATTTAAGCATGTTTGAAAGAAACTTAGCTAATACTTGCTACATCTCAACCATCTAGTTGAAAAGGGTTATGGAAAAAAGAATAAAGGAGAGGAAATAAGGAAGAATTTTTTTTAAAAGAAGGGATAAAATATAATAGAGAATATAGAGAATTGCAATCAACAGAATGTCTGACCCTGCTATTTCAAGCACTGTCAGAGTACTAAGCCAAATTTTATGGCTTTGTCTTGTAGATTTATTATAAACTTCATATTTTTTTTTCTTTTTAATCAAAATAATCTGATTTTATTTTAGGCACACAAGTTTTTCAAGATGAATGCTAAGAAAAAACAAAATCTCTGAACTTATTATATCACTATCTCACTATACAATTCAGGCTGGTCTTGAACTCATTGCATAGCACAGGCTGACCTCAAACTCATGGCAATCCTCCTGCCTCAGCTTCAGAAGTGCCTGAACCACAGGCATGTGCCAACATGCCCAGATAAACTTCATTAACTGACAAGCCTGGCAAATTGAATTTCCACCAACACAAGTAACAAACTTACTTTAATCAATAGGGGCATTAGATAGAATCCCTTTGCAGTGATTCTCCCAAACTGTCCATTAAAACACATTCTCATTTCATTAAAAAACAGTAAAACATTTAAGAATACGTGCTTTCATTCTAATGAAGATAAGTAAGATCATTAAAGAGATGAAATATTTCCGTTCTAGAGATCCAAACCAAAAAAGCATGGGCATGAGAAGCAAACTATGGAAGTATTGTCCATGTCTCTAAAGTGAAAAATGATAGATGATGACAAGAGGAATCAGAAAATAGTTTACACCAGTCTGGAAAGTACTATGGGCAATGCAATTCAATTGTCCCTTGATCAAAACGATAAAATTCCACCCACAAACCCAGTGAACACAAGCCCTCATGAGGCACACAGTTGTTAAACTGTGTCCAGAGGTCTTTGCAAGCTCCACACAGATAGTTTCCTACAAGCAGCTGACCCGTATGTACACATTGATTGCAGCTATAAGCCTGTTCTCCAACAAAAGTTCCATAAAGTATTTCCTTCTTTGGGTAAAATATAATTTGGTAACTAATTTTAAATAAAGACAAAATTTTAATAAGTACTAAAAACCTGTTCAATCCTTTGACAAAGTTAGAAATTGACCTGGAAATAAATTAAATGTAGAATAATTATTTTTTTAAAAAGCCTGAAATGGTATCCAAGTAAATTGGTCTATGTGCCATATTTGTGTTCACTCAGTGTTAAAATAAGATTTTTACTGGATTGAGAGTAAAGACTCATATGGAGAAATGTAGTTTGAAAAGGAAACCTAAAGACATGATTCTTTTGTACTGTAATTCCATGTTGAACCTGAGTTAGAATAAAAAGCCCACCTTCCATGGAACAGTGACAGTACTGAGACTTTGAAGTCTGGTCTTGCTTTGCAACTGCTTACTGAAACATGGCCTAAATTAAATTGTTCCACAGTTCTGAGCTTTGGTTTTGGTATAGATATTAAAAGATTGTACTGGATATTTTCCGGCTAGAATTTAAAATCATTTAAATCCATGACTTTAATAAAACAACAGCTTTTGCATGTTTAATTCACCATTCTGCATCCTATATTTCTAGAATCTTAGGAGTGGGTCACAGAGGTAGCCTAGCAACTAAAGTAAGACCTAAAAATGTTAAATGCAGTGTCATTCTATCATTCCATAAATTTTCATTCTACTCTTCCATGTATATTATAATAACTGTCTCCCATTTTTTCCTATTACCATTGTGTGATAATTAATTTTATAGGTCAACTTGACATAATTGATAAATTTCCAAATAGCTATTAAAACATTTTTGGATGTGTCTATGGCTTGTGGCATTTGCATCACTAGATTGAGTAAAGAAGAAGTTTCACCAATGTGGATGGGTAACATCGGATTCCTCCTAGACTGGAATGCAACAGAAAGGGCAGAAACATCACATTGTTACATCCACTTTATTTTACCTTTTGACACTAGAATTTCTGGTTTGCCAGCCCTCAGATACTGAGTTTTATACCACAAACTCACTTGTTGCATAGACCTTCAGACTCAAACTAAATTATATTGCTAGTTATTCTTCTTTCCTGCTTCAAGACAGCATTTCATGTGACTTAAAATTTCATGATTAGATAGACCATTCCTAATAGAATCTCTCCTCTCTCTCTCTCTCTCTCTCTCTCTCTCTCTCTCTCTCTCTCTCTCTCTCTCTGTCTCTCTCTCTCTCCTCTCTCTCACTCTGGCTCTGACTCACTCTCTCTCTCCCTTTCTCTCCCTCTCTTTTATTGGTTCAACTTCTTTGGAGCATTCTGGATAATACTCATCATCACTCCCATTTAAAGACTTTCTTTTCATACATACTATGTTTTGTCTATGGTTGCAACTATGTTGTAATAGTGAATTAGAACATCAAAGGCTGTATGCTTTCTTTCTTCTCTAGGAAATATATATAATTGTACTAAAGGAAACTTATAGGATTTTTACACACCTGAAGAATTTGAAAAAATTACTTGGAATCTTTGGAGTTAAGTATGGAATCCATCTCATTTACCTATCTATTTGTTACATGACGCTGGGCTTGAAAATATTTAAAACTTATTTATTATTTGTAAACTCATAATATGTATTCAGAAGTATTGCTAGATACTAGTATATGTAATCTATCTATGCTAATCTCCTAAACTAAATACAAATGCCGAAATTTTATATTGACTAAATATAAAGAATTTTAGTTTACAACAGTGCAGTCATAGCTCGTTCTTGGACTGCTGCCTTAGATTCACTGTCTTCAGGGGATGACTTTGGATGATCAAAATGAAGTTCACGTAAGGCAGCTTGCAGACTCGATGAAATCCACTTGGTGAAATTTCCTCTTCCCGATGAAAAACAACTCAGTTAGACCAACAGTCCTTTAATGGAGAGCAGCCTGTCATGTACTTTCACTGAATTTTAGAGAAAACATTTACAAATCTAAACTAAGTCAAATTGAGAAGTATTACTCATTACCAATAAAAATTTGACTTCTTTATGCAAATAATTCTACCACCGAATGCCTTTTCATCCAGTTGACTTAACATTAATTCAGTGATTGAAACAGTGCATTATCTTTCAATTTACAGATTAACTTGCATCAAAAGTTTTTGTCTGTTAGGTAAAATTCATGCTAAAATCTAAAGAAATCTTCAACAACAATATACCAATAGCTTGATCTATTAATAAAAAGGCTTTTGTCTATTATTAATCTCTTAGTTTTTAGTTCAGAGGTCATATTTTAGCTTACAACCAAAAAGCCAAAGCTAATAAAAGATGTAAAAGTGGTCACTGTCACTTGCCCACCATTTGCCAGCTGCACGGTCAGTCCATGCTTGATACCAGCTCACTGGGCCATTGTGTTTGCCATCCAGGGGTGGTGAAGGGCCACTGGCACCTGGGCTGCTGGCTTTTTCAGCTGCACTTCACCAGGGAGTCCAGAGAAAGTCACTAAAGTCTGCCAGGGATGCCAATCTACTGGAAGGACAGGATGGCATCAGGCCAGGAGGGCCCTTCCCTCACCCAGCATGGAAAGGGCTCCAATCCCTGGTCAGGAACGTGAGTAGCTAGGTGAGCTCTGGGCTAGTGCCTGCCATGCTCTGGGTCTCAGTTTCCATCATCTAAATACTCATTCTGATGACTTGGACAGAAAAGATTAATTCCCCAAATTTGCTATTCTAATCAACAACACATTACAGTGAATGTACAGGTATACATTAAAGAAACATTCAAGTCACAGAAGTAACCAAAGTGAAAATGTTTAATGGCAAATAAGTGTCAGGAATGATCACATTCATACTTGTCTTGTTTAGTAAGTGTTATCATCTTTCTCATCTATTAAGGATAAACATGACTTTATCCTTGTAATAAATGTCACTCAGGCAACACTTTAAGTATTCATGACCATTGATCATTTCATTTGCTAAGCATTATTAACATTCATTATGTAGCTTTAACTTGTTTATTTTCAATATCACACAAATCATTTTAGCAATATGAAAAATAAGTAATCAAAATGTTCAAATTATTCAAAAAAAATCTAGTATTTTTAAATTTAAGAAAGTAGTTGTATTATGTTGAGTGATCAAGAATCTGCATTTATATAAAAACTTGGCTTAAAAACCTAATAGAAAAAAGGTGAAATACAGATAACCAAAGGAATATAGGGAAGAAGTGAAAACACTCTAGCAGAGAGTTAAGTTTATTTACAGGATTATAGATGTAAATTAAATTGAGTAAAAAATAAACATTGGATAAATAGCCTAAGAAATGTCACAGAAAAATGATCATTGGAAAAGTAGTTTTAAAATATGTCACACACTCTTGCATGAATTTAGTTTTAGTTGAATCTGTTTTAGAGGTTGATAGTATAAGGCAAAAATTTTATTAGAGCAATGCACAATAGGAAAACAATGGAGTTTTTTAATATAAAAGTTAGTTAACTGAAAAGAATGTTTATAGCTTTGTAGCTAACTACAAAGCAAACCTTGATACCAATTTTAGTAAAATCAGAATGAGCAGCTTTTGCAGGTGTTTTCTGCATACAATTTAGAGGAAGAACTAACATCCAAAAGTGACTAGCAATCCTATATGAGTGCAGGTTTGTCTTGATTCATGTTTTAAATATCACCACTCTCTTTAAAGTGTTTTAGATATGTGTTTTGTAGAACTGGGCTTGGTGGCTCATGCTGGTAATTGCAGCATTTGAAAGGCTGAGACAGGATGACCGCCTTGGGTTACATAAGTGAATTCAGCCTGGGTTACATAAGTGAATTCAAGGCTAGTCTGCACTACATAGCAGGACACTATCTCAAAAAGAATTAGTTTTGTAAACCCAATTTTATATAACAAAATTAGTATTTAAATTAAAATCAATGATATGAATACTCAATTAATGTAAATACTATTGTCATTAATATCTCAAAATGACTATTGTGGAATGTCACTTTTTTGTGTGTTTTCAAATACATGCAAAGAGTGCCTGAAAATCCTTGGTCAGAATACTTAGCTATTAAATACAGTATGCATGCTATCTAGAGCCAAATTCTTTAATAACTCACAAAACAAACCGGAGGACTAGAGAAACATTTCTCAGAGCATGTGTCCAATATACTGCACAGCCTAGTGGTTTTTGTTGTCACTAAATGTTATGGGTTACATCTAGATGCTACTCCAAAGCTTCATGGACACATATGTGGGACTTTGGGAAGCTGGCTGGTCAAGGGTGTGTGATACTGGATTAGGCCACCATTAGGATTGTCATAGGTCCGGGTGTGGTTGAATGAAAGCTCCACCCTGGGTATGGATGATGCCAATCAGTGGTCCTGTAACCTGGGATGAATATAAAGTGAGAGAGCTGCTTTCTGCTGCCCTCCATTGGACTCCTCCTATGCCATATTCCTCTGTCATGACCCTCTGCCATGTTCCCCTGGGGCCAGTGTACTATGGACTAAAACTACAAACTACAAACTGGAGTGAAACTTGTTTGCTTTAACTTGTGAGTGAGATGTCAAGAATTATATACCAGCAACAAAATAACTATGACACAAAGTAATGCATTCTATTTATTTTTGCTGTTTCTACTAGCACTTTTAATAAGACATTTTATTATAGACTTTTAATATAATGTCCACCAGTATCAAAATGCATAGATAGTAAATACTTTGTGAACATAAATGCTAGCACTGAGGAGTTCCTAATCATTAATTGCATATGGATTACACAATCAGTTTAATGGTATATAGAGTACCAGCTAAAATTTCCAAGAAATATTTAGGACAGTAACTTCCAATTCTCTTACATCAAGCAGGATGAATTTGGTAGCAAAACAATGGGAAAAAATTGTGCAATTTTTTTAATTTTTATGTAAAAAGAGGGGAAAAATGAAGCAAAATAGAAAAAAAGGGTAGAAACAATACTGAATTTCCAAAAAAATGGACAGTAAGAAATCACTAGTTGATACATTACATATTGTCTTCCTGGATGTAGTTGTTCATGTTACAAAATCAAAGCATACAAAGTGGACATTCAAACAGTGAGGCTGCAAACAGCTGAGTTCTCTGATCTAACAAAAACTTAGCAACATAATTATTAGTCCTTTAGAGCACTTACTTTTCCTCCTTTTGCTTCTTAAGTCATTATATGCTTAGTTATATCTTGTTTCAGGTTGCTCAGTACCTTACTGATCTGTTTTGTTGTTACTTACTTTTTAAAATTTTTTCTTATTTATTATTATTATTTATTTATTTATTTTATTTTGAAGGTAGTAAAATACAGCAGAAAAAAACAGGACATAGCCAACTGAGGCAGTGCAGTGAAATTGGCAAAGAATCTCAGCAGGCTACTGGGACAACAGCAATAGGCACAATAGTATATCTGGTTTTCTTCACAATAGTTGTTCCTTCAATCAGGCAGAGCAATATCGAAGAAGATACCAAAATTACAGGAACAGAATATTGAATAGAGCAATACCATTGATCAAAACAGAGCAAAACAGAGATAAAAATATTTGCCCTCAAAGAGATAGCAGAAGAAAATCCCCCTTATTTGCTAATTCGCATATACTCAAACTTGCAAGACATGCTCAGAACTCCGGCTCTCACTTGCTGGGGAGGGGGAGGATGGTTGGATGTTGATTCTTAGCCCGCGCCCCAGTAGGCTCACAGCCGCCCACCAGAGGGGTGAACTGGTTGCCTATTTTCCCAGCACTCCAAGGTCCAACATGGCGCATAGCTGGTCTCAGGAAATGCTGATATGGTTCTCACCCTGGGGCGGCCACGGCTATGTGCAAATAAATGATTTCAAATAATAAGGAACTGTAGAGTCTTGCAGGAATAAAGATAGATTTCTCAGAAGCTTTCCCTGATTTCCCTGTCCAAGTGGATCACAGAGCTAACCCCAAAACAGTATTTTTAATTTTTTAAAAAAATTTTAAAAACAAAAGATAAAAATGATACAAAATTTTAAAAAGAAATAGGAAATTAACACTAGTTACTATATTTCATATTGTTATCTTGAAAGTAGTTCATATTTCAAGATTTAGGCATAAAAAAAGATGATTAAGCAATCTAGTTCTAAAATTGTGGTCTCTATCAACATCAATCAGTGTCACTAGAAACTTGCTAGGGCTGGAAGATTTCCTATACCACACATCCTACCAAATCACAAAGTCTGGAGGTGGGGGTCTAGCAATCTGTGTGTTAACAAGCTCTTCAAGTAATTTTGGAACACAGATTTGCAAACCATAACTCTTATCCAAACAATGGAAGAAGGAAGGTCACTATGATTGTCTTAAACTATCAGAATGTACAGCCTGGGGTTAAGGATAAGGACCTTATCTGAGGAACAGAGAATTGAATGAAAACAGTATTTTATTGGAAAAGAAGATATCAGAAAACATGAGGATGGAGGGCTAAGGAGACTCATGTTGTGAAAGCAACAAAGAGTGCCTTTATATTCCTTTCTCACTGGGTAGTAAGATGAAGAAGAAAGACAACAACCCTTTATATCCAATCATCGAGTTTGGAAGCTTGGATTTACCCTTCAGAGGAATAAAGGGTTTTTCATTTCTAGGTAGCTCTTCTTTCTCATCTCTGTAATTAGAATAATATTTTCCTCAAAGAAATGTCACGATTAGGATATAGTGAGCACTGAATAAATTATAATTCCCAATTATAATTGCATGAGAGCTACCAATGAGCATGATTAGCATTTTTGTGTCTTTTTCTTCTTATGTTATTTCTGGCAGCCAGTTCATATATATAAATAAAAATATATCAAAATTTGCCTTTTATTGTTTCATTATAAATCTGGTAAACTACTTCAAAATTAATAGGTTATTTATTACTCTAAATGGATGTTTTTAAAATGTTGGCTTATCTAATGAGTGTGATACTAGATTTTAAGACTTTCATCTGAATCTTTGAAGCAGGAACTTCATTAAATATAAACTATTTTCCAAAATTCCACCATAAAGACTAGTTCTTATGGTTACTAGATTTAGCAGACAGAAATGCAGGATAACTAGTTAATGTTGAATTCCTGGCAAGCAAGTAGCAATTTTTAATATATTTCACGTAGTGTGTTAAAGTATAAATATTTTAAAAGTTCACTTTTTATCTGAAATTCAGATCTAACTGATACATTTTATCTTACACCCCCTCCAGTGTGCTCACTTTTTTATTGCCGACTCCTACTCCTGAGATAAACAATAGAAATCAGCTGAGCAGATTCATCAGCAAGTGTAATATTTCCACAATAATAAGACCAATACTATCAGTTTTTTCAGGTTCAATTTCCTCAGCTGTAAAATTAGGCTACTCAGAAAAGAAAAGTATCTGACGACCTTATTTTTCTTATGCTAAACTTTTGATTTTGTGAGTATTAGGAATGTCACCAGGCTTCTGAGATCATATGAGAAAAGCCAGTTTATTTCCATGTAACAAATAGGTTAAATTTTTAAAGAGTACTCACATTTTCTAACCCCTAACAAAATAATCTAGGTGATATCATGTTTATGCATAAAACCTGATTAAAGAAAATTTGCAGTTAGATACAAGTTGTTAAACAGAGAAGCAAACCGAAATAAGTTGATTTTAATTTATAATATTCACACTTAGGAAAAACAATTTAATTAAACACAGATAACAGAGGAATTAAATTATGTCACAAGAAGAATCTAAAATATATTTTAGTTTGATATAGATGAAATTGCTAGTTTTCAAGGTCAAATGTCAAATATCAGCAGTTTCATATTGTTCATTGTAATAGAATAACTTAAAATACTTTGGAAATTGAAACTGCAGAATTTTTATTTATACTTTCACAAATAAAATATTTATTGCAACAAAGCACAAGTAAAATATGAAGAATTTTATTTTTTTTTATTTTTTAATGTTTTTTGAAAAGCAACTGTACTTCCACTTCATGGTAACAAACAAAAACAAAACATATCAGTTACAAAATGTTAAAATATAAAATACTGATAAATCTCATCATAAAATTTACAAGACCTATATAAACAAAACTAGAAAACATTACAGATAAATTAAAAATTTCAAGAAACATTTCAAAGTAAAGTATTTGAAGATAACAATAATTTTAATTTTAAGTAAAGAATTCAATGTCATTATAAATAGCTAAATATAGTTCATATACACTATGGAACATTATTTAAATTTAAAAGTAATAGCTATATAATTATTTGTAATGCTTTATCATTCAAATTAATAAAAAGAAAAATTACATGTGTGAAGTATGATCTTAAATGACTACCACATAAATACACAAAAAGTCTTTCCGGAAATATATCAAAATATCGTGAATAGCTCATTAATGTTATTTACTGTGTGTACCAATTTTCTGCAAGAAATATCTACTTTATATGATTGAATACTTTTAAAAAATTATGATTCTTCTCAGCAATGGCCCACAGACAGAGCCAATCATGTATCATTTATACACTGAAGACTTGCAAGCTTCTTCTATCTGCTGTGTATGCTATAGAAAAGCATAATCACATCAAAGATATTCCTTCAGCCCAGTTCTTACACTGAGAAAATACACTAGGCAAATCTGTAATAATTAACAGTCTGTGACAGACCCATTACAAATGACCAGCAGATCCATGAGTGCAAAGCATGTATCTGTCGCTATAAGCCATCAACTGGGATTAATGTTTGTTAAGGAGCCTGACTGCAGCACGGACTGACCACCATAAGAGCACTATCAGTTAGCAGGTTACAGTGGGATGAATATTATGTATGTGGAGGTTGAACATACATTTGAGTATATGAGTCCTGCCTGCTCTTTGAAAAACGTATATTACCATCCTTCTCTACAGCATCTGAGGCTCTGACACAACCTCTACTCTGAGCTTTCCTCTCTCTTCATCTTCTTTGGCCTCGATCCATGAATACGTGGCCCGGCCTTTTTCTGAGCCTTGATTGTAGCCTACCCACCTCTTGGCCTTACTTCTCTATCAGATGTTTATTCTACGCTGCACAAGGGTGACAGGGTTAGGAGCACAGATGTTCTACAGTCATGCTACATGAGGCTTCTAGTTAGAGCCAAAACCTTTCCTTACCAGAGAAAAGAGAGGCAGAACTTTGCACTATTTCAGTGGGTGATGTTATCATGATTCCCATAGGTTGAATCCCCTGAGATGGAAAAAATACAGTGCCATTTATTCCTAAAAACTTTTCATTCCATTTGGTGATGGAATTTTTGATTGAGGTGGAAAAAAATTTCACATTATCTAATACTTTTTTCATAGTGTAGAGATCAGCATATATTTGAGTTTCCAAGTTTCTATGTACTGGATCCTAATAACCAAATAGCACAGGGCATAAATATCAAATGTTTTCTTTTTAAATTTAAGCTGGTATGTGTATTTTAAATTTGCAAAAACTAATTCCGTAAGTTAAATAACCTAAATTCTCCCTCCTCCTCCCTTCTTTTACCTTTCCCTTTTTCACACAATCGCTTTAAAGTTGCATATTCTTTCAAAGTGTTGTGGTTACTTTCAAAAGCAGTTGTGCACTCCACCTAAAATCCACTTGTAATTTTGTAACTGATGATGCCACACACAAAGATGGTATGTAAATTCTGTTATGTAACTGAAGTCCTATCCAGGCAGATCTGTTGTCTAAAGGAAATCCAAAATGGCTTGAGAAAACAGGAAAGAGAATGAGCTGGGTTTTATTATGGTTAGTGGGAAAAGCTGGGGTGCAAATCCCTGTGAGTGAGCAGTGGCTTGTCTGATTTGAATCTCTCAATGGTGCCCAAGGGAGAAGCACCCCGACTTTCTTATCAGTTTGCCAAGATGTGGGCAACTGCTTATTCTGGCAAAGGGAAGAAAGGCGGAAAAATAAAAGCTGTCAGAAGTCAAATGTCAAAAAATAGCTTTGGATTGAAATGGAAGGAATCTTTTATATCATCTTAGTACTGAAAATTATTTTATTTGGTCAGCATTAGCAATGGTGAAGATTAGGTCTTTTTTTTTTCCTTTGAGTAAATCTAAGTGCTGGTTTGAGAAAAAAACAATGAAACTGGAAGAAGAAAGCTAACATGTCCTGAACTTGTTGCATTCCAATTGCTACAATACATTGTACATAGTGGGAAATATGTTCAGATGTTTGTGTTTTATTCTAAGTAAATTATTATGGGTTGCTAATCTCTCCCCACTAACTAGTAATCGAGGCTTAGTTATTCCTCTGCCCACGAAGATGACTTGTGTAGAAAGCCCCAAAACAGAGTTGTCTAGAAAAAAATATATACTTTATTTGCATTTCCTTTTCAAGTTCTCCATTACAATAAGACCCAGACTTACGAACATTCAAGTCGCTGTCACAAATACAAACTGTCCTTGCATTAGATAGGTGCCAATAAATCGCGGAAGCAGCTACTATGTCTACCTTACAATTGTAAGGTAATTGCAAAAATAAAAATAGTTTATTTATAGCTGCATTGTACTGTAGCACCATTTGAAGGTAAATATAAAAGTATTTTATTTACAGTATTTGTGTGTTTGGTTTTTTTATGCTTTATGTTGTATATTTGTGTCAAAGTTGTACAAGACTCACTTTGTCAAAGGAACAAATCAGACCCTTAGTGGAACTCATTTATAAAATGAGTATTTAGTGTATGAAGATATTGTTAAATCATATTTAAAAGATGAGGAAACAAAGGTGGGATTGATACCTTAAAGAGTTGTTGATGTCAGAGAAAGTGAAGAAGATGCTCTTGTGAACAGAAGACAGATAATTACTATGACCATGACCCTCACCAATCCCTTTCCATGCTGAAAAGAGTTGCAGGGACTAGACATGGCATGATTAAGCCTTGTAAGTTGCCAGGCTGGGCATGTAACGTCTCTTCTACACATATATTTGAATAGGAAAACCCATCAGTCAACAAAGGAATACTCTATGTTCAAAGAAGAGGAAGAATGATGAATCGGACTTACTTCAACTACTTCCACCATCAAACCAGCAAAAAATTAGCACCAAAGAAATAAAATGACTAGCCATTGTTTTTAGGGTCTCTTCCTTCTCTTGTTGGTGTGATCCTGATTCAGTAGAATTATAGCCAGTGGAAAATGAGAAGTTTCCTAACACAAACGTGGCCACACTGCCTTTCATACCAAGCTGATGGAAACACTGATCAGTCAGTAGAATGCTATTCATTCAGATTCATTCATCCATCATTATGTAGGTTAAATTGATTCTTTATTGTGGTTAATGTGGATAATGCTTCAGTGAAAATGGGAGTTTAAGTATTTGGATGTCCAGAACTTTATGGGGTTTTTAGATCTTCAACAAACTCATTTAATATCAGTTGATTATATATCTACCAATGAGGTAGCTTGATCTTTAACTATTTGAGGAATCGTTCCCCTGTTCATGCTAGGAGATGCATTAATATATACCTCTACCATTAGTGTACAAGGGTCTACTTTCCTCCATATCTTTGCCATAATTTCTTATCTTTTGTGTTTTGGACAGCAATCCTTCTAACATGTGTGAGGAAATAACCTTATGGTGGTTTTGATTTGTATGTCCCTACTGATTGGTGCTGTTGAACATTTTTCATCATTATTTGGAATACTTGAAAGCCTTGTTTTGAGAAAACTGCTATTTAAGTCCATGGTCCATGTTTTTTTTTTAATTACTTATTTTCTTGCTAATGAGATGTTTGATTTCTTGTATATTTATTATGTACGTATTTTTATTTTATAATTATGCTTTATAAATCAGGTTGCTCCTTTATGCAGCTGACTTTTACTTAGCTGTGAAGAAGCTTAGTAATTTTATAGCATACCATTTATTCACTTTTGCTTTTATTTACTGCATTTTGGGGATCATATCCCAACCTTTAATGTCTCAACAACCATTGTTATTCCTCTGTTTGATACTATAAGTTTTATTGTCTCAAGCCTTATATTTAAATCTCTGATCAATATTGAATTAATTTTTGTGTATGCTCTGAGATTAGGGTCTAATTTACTCCTCTACATGTGGAGAGATAATTTCCAAACACTATTTATTGAAAAGGATAGATACACTTTCTCCATCGTGTGTTTTTGACATTTTTCTCAAAAAATCAATTGACCATAAATTCATACATTTATTTTGGGCTCTGTATTCTGTATCACTGGTTTGATACAGTCTGTTTTAATGTCAGTGCTATGTTTTTATAGTAATTATAAAATTGACACAAAAAGCATAAAGACCATATATATCCATGAAGCAATATATGATTTTGCAATACATGTGTTGATTAACATAACGTTTAAGCAGATAGTTATGAGCTGTTATAGAAGGGAACAATTCCTGAGATTATGCCCTCAGGTGATTTTATCAGTTTTTATTTTTTTTATTGGTACATACTTATAGTACAAAACGATGACATTCCTCTTGTGGGGTTGGTATACACATTTGAATTCTGATTTCATTCTTTTTCTCTCACCTTTCTTCTCTTTCCCTCCATCTTTTGGTCCCCCCACCTTTTTTGAAAAAGAACTACCTGCGATTCTTATCTTTAATTTTCTCTTTAAGAATAATTTGGATTTCTTAGAGGAGAGAAATCATGTGATATTTAAGGTTGTGTGTCTGATTGATTTCACTTAATGTTACAATCTCAAGGTGTTCGATTTTTCTAAAAATGACTCAGGTTTACCTGTCTTTATGGGAGAATGGAACTCCATTGAATTCATCATTGTATAGACATCAGAGAGATACTTACACAAATTAAGACACTATGATTACATTAAGTGATATAATCTTATGAGACCATCATCATATATATGGTCTGTCATTCTCAGTAGGACTATTTACTTTATTTCTTTTTCAGATAGTTCATTGTTAGCACCTAAAAATGACAAAAATATTTGTATATTGATTTTGTACAAAATTCTACAAATTCTATAAACTCACTGAACTTGTTTATTAGTTCTACTAGTATTTTGTTGGATTCCTTTAGGCTTTCTGTGTATACAATTCTGCTGTTTGCAAATAAGAACAATGTAACTTTTTCCTTGCCAATCTGAATGTCTTTTATTTCTTTTGCTTATCTATTTTTTCTGCTTAGGACTGCATTGAATAGAAGTGAGCAACATCATCTTATACTTAATTTTAGAGAAAATCTGTAAATTTTTTACTATTTAATAGGACTTAGAAAGTCTGCAACCATAATTCACTATTTGACTTCTAAATGAGTTTAATTTGATGAGGGCTTAAAATTCAGGTTATGAATTCTCCTTGGAATTAATTTTAATTTCACTTCTTGGCCACCATACTATGAATTATGCCCCTAAAACTAATAGTATTGGTGCATGTTACATCATACAATTTTTGGTAGCAATTTAACAAAGGGCTTTGTTTCAAATATTAGGAAATAAGTTTTCAAAGATGTTACGTGAGAAGTAAAAAAAAAATTTAAAAACACTGCTGGTAGAACCAAAGTTTCCTTAATTCTGTATCCTACATTAAAATGCAACATCAACAAAGGCAGTAGTATCATAGGATACTAGCTAGTCTTAATTCCTAAACTGGGTCATATGAATTTTCCTGAAACTACAAGTGCTCTAGGAATTCCTAGGATCTGAATGAGACACAGTGGATAAGAATTAGTATGATTTTTTTTTTCATTTCTTGCTGGAAATATAAATGGTAGGCAACCATATTAATGTAGGCCATCAGATTCTATATAGAATATTCTCCATGTTCAACCAATTGTAATAAACGGATGTAGCAAATGATACCAGCTCTTCCTCTCCCCTGCTCCTCCCCCTCCTCTTTCCCACAGAACATCATCCGGCCCTTGTAACAGTGTGTCAGGAATTCGGGAATGCCATGCAGACATCAATGAGCTGTAACCACCTCACAGGTAAACACGTTCAATTCCATGCTTACATGAAAATTAGTCAAAAATTAATTTTGAATATTTAATTCCTACCGATTTATTACGGTTTTATTACTTGTTGTTTCTCCTATGCATCGGGGCTCTACTCTCATCTATCTTATAAGAAGTAGATGAAGATCCTCAGGTTCATAAGCGTGATGATTGGGTATTCATGCCGTATGCATGACATGTGCCTCCTTCTTAAACCTTGTTACGACATCGGCACACTACCCATCTGACGTGGAAAAAAAAAAGAAGTAGATGAAATACAGTAGCGTAGGTGACATTAGTTAATTGTATTAATTAGTGCACAGACCTGATTTCTTTCATTTTATACCTTTTTTTTTTTTGCTTCTCAAATATAATTTCACAAATGTTATTTTGTTTAGGTTGGTTCTCCATTAATTTGAGAAATCGCAATGTCATGTTTTGCTAAGAAATGCAATGTTATTAATTCGTTTCTTGTTTTAAAATATGTCAGGTCATAATGGCTGACAACAATCTTTTGATAGAATTTCTCGAAGAATTTTGAAAAATTTTGTCTCGCCACTATTTTTTTTTTTTCTTCCTAAAACTGTTTCTCACATTGGAGTGCCAACAAGAATCATCTGAGAGCTTGGTACATTGCATTACACTCTGAGGTTCTGATTCAGAAAGTACAATGTGGCGATAAGATGTTGCATATATTTTTTTCAAATTTTTGTTACTATATGTTTAAATGCATAACAAACATATCTACTCTGTGGTGTGGGTGCACAGGCATAGCAAATCTTGATATTATTTTACTCTTCCCTTTACCTGCTTTCTGCTTCTCCACCTCCAGATCTCCTTCCTGTCTTCACAGTCTAGCTTCATGTTTTCCATCATTTTTCTTTTCTTTTGCTCTTTAAATTATTCACGGTTTGGGTTTCTGTCTTAGTTACTTTTCTCGTTGCTGAGATAAAACACCTGACACCCATAGTTAAGGGAGAAAGGTTTATTTAGCTCACGGCTTATAGAGGTTTGAGTCCATTATTGGCTGGCTCCAAGGCAGGGTGGCATGACAGACAACCATCACAGAGGAGACACAGTCCATGGTAGACAGAAGGAGCAAAGCAATAAGGGATAAACACAGCCCTTTCTATCCCTTATATCTTATCCAGGCTACTTAGGGCAGTAGCGCTCACACTCGTAATCCTAGTGCATTTGATGCTAGCATTGTACCTTGAATCAATACCAGCACCCCACACTCTAGACCCAGCCACTTCTGAAAAAGCCCCACCTATGACTACATGAGGCTTTGGGAGAACAAGCCACAAGTTTCCCATATAAAAGAAACCTTATGATGTTTAGCCTTCTCTGTTTGATTTATTTCACTTAGCATTATGGACTCAATTTGTATCCATTTTCCTTCAAAGGACTCAAATTTATCATTCTTTGTGGTTGAGTAGTACTCCACTGTGTATATGTAGCACATCTTCTTTAGCAATTCATCCACTGATAGGTATATGGGCTACTTCCAAAATTTAGCATTAAGATGTTTTACATATAAGTACCTGCAAAGAATGTAATAGTTATGTACTACAAATGTGTACTAATACAAATAAATATTTAAGAAGTGAGTTAGAGTCATAGGAAGACGGGCATACATATATCACTGTAATATGATTCCTTTAATATGTTTGGGAATATACCCAGAGGAGGTACACTGGGTCAAATGGAATTTCTATTTTTAGTTTTGTGAGGAGTCTTCATATTGAATTCCAGAGTGGCTGTAAGATTTCACATTCTTGGGCTGGGGATTTAGCTCAGTGGCTTAAGTGCCTACCTGGCAAGCACAAGGTCATGAGTTCAATCCCTGGTACAAAAAAAAAAAAATTCACATTCTCACTAACAATGGAGATGTGTTAATTTTTCCTTACAGCCTTGTCAGCATTTGTCATTTCTTTAGGTTTTGGAGATAGCATTTTCCCGGAGTAAAGTGGAATCTTAATGTTGATTTCATAACCATTTCTCTAATGCCTCAAGATGATTAAAATTATTTTCATGTACCCATTGCCTATTTGTCCTTTCTTTTGATAAATGTCTATCCATTTCATTTTCCCAAATTTATTAGACCTTTTATTTTGGGGATGTAATTTTTTGAGTTGTTTATATATATTAAATACTACCCTTCTGTCTGACGAGTGTCTGGCAATTTTTTTTCCCTTCTGCAGGCTGTCTCTTCACTCTGTTTCCATTGCAATGAAGAATTTTTAAATGACTGTTGGTGATATCTCTTGTGCAATTAGGAGTTTTCTCAGAAAGCCTTTTCTTATACATATATTTTCAACAGTTTTACATATTTCAAGCAAGGCACAGTGGTGCACATCTGTAATTTCAGCTCTTGGGAGACTGAGGCAGAAGGATTGCTAGGAGTTCAAGCCCAGTCTGAGCTACAAAGTGTGTTCAAGGCCAGCCTGTACAGCATTATAAAACTTTGAATCAAAAAGACCAAAAAAAAAAGCTTTCCATATTTCATTTTCCAGCAGATTTAGTATTTTTATTCATACATTTCAGTCTTTGACCTATTTTTATTTGAATTGAGTATAAGATTAGAGACATGGATCTATGCTAATTTTCTGTATATGGTAACTAGTTTTCCTAACATAGTTTGTTAAGATGCTATCTTTTCTGTAGCATATGTTTTTGGTTCTTTTGTCAAAGTTCAGCCTGCTGAAGATGTCTAGTGTTATTTTATGCATTCTTTATTCTGCTCCATCAATTAACATGTTTATTTTTGTTCTGGTTTTATGCTGCCTTTTTTTTTTTTTTTTTTTTTTTTTTTTTTTTTTTTTTTTTTTTTTTTTTTTTTTTTTTTTTTTTTTTTTTTTTTTTTTTTTTTTTTTTTTTTTTTTTTAGTTATTGCAAATAGGATTGCTTTCCTGATTTCTTTCTTGGTGTGTTCATTGTTAGTGAAGAGGAATGACATTGAATTTTGTGTACTGATTTTGTATGCTACTATTTTATTGAATATTTATTAGTTTGAAGAGTGTTTTGGTGGAATTTTATTTGGTCTTTCATGTAAAGAATCATGTCATCAGCAAAAATAAGAATATTTTGACTTCTTCTTTTCTATATATATCCCTTTTATATCTTTGTCTCGCCTGATGGCTTGCTTAAACTAAAGTTTTGAGAATACACTGAACACAAATGGTAACAGTGAACACCCTTCTCCTGGTCTTGATTTTAGAGGAAATCCATTTAGTTTTTCACTATTTAGTGTTATGCTGACAGTTAGTTTGCCATACATGGCTTTTATTTGTTAAGATAAGGCCACTCTAAATCTATCCTTTATCAGGACTTTTAGCATGAATGGATATTGGATATTTAAAAGGCTTTTTTGCATCTATCTAGATGACATTTGATTTTTGTCTTTGCTTCTATTTATGTGATCTATTACATTTATTGATTTAAATGTGTTGAACCATCCTTACATTCCTAGATAAACAAACTTTGTCATAATTTATAATATTTTTAATGCTTTGTTGTATTCTGCTTCCCAGTACATTATGTGGAATTTTGCGTGTATTTTCTGGAGGAAGATTGGCTTATAAGATTCTTTATTTTTGTTAAGTCCTTGTCAGTATAATGCTAACTTGCAAAAATGAGTTTTGCAGTGTTCCCTTTGTTTTCACTTTGTGGGAAACTGAGAAATATTGGCTTTAGATCTTCTCTGAACTTCTGTTTTGAATGCACCAGGCTTTTTTAACTTTGTGCAGTTTTTATTACTGCCTTTATTTCATTGATTATTATTGGTCTAAACCAGGTTGTCATACTCTGTTGATTGAATTTTGGTAATTCAAATGTGTTTAAGAACCTATTCTTGTTTTCCAGATTTTCCAACTGTTTGGAGTACAATGTTTCAAAACAGTTTCTTATAATCTTCTGGATTAGGTGGTATCCATTCTCTTTTTACTTTTTATTTTCTAACTACTTTGATTTTTTTTTTCTTTCCTTCTTTTGGTAAGTTGGGCTACAAGTGTATTGATTTTATTTAACCATTCAAAGAACCAACTCTGAACCCTTGATTCTTTATTTTTCCAAATAAATTTTACGACTGTTTTCTCTAATTCTGTGAGGTATGCTATTGATATTTTGCATGGGGTTGCATTAGATCTGTGTAACAATTTTGAAAGTATGGTCATTTTCACTATAATGGTTCCTACTAAAGAACAAGGAATATCTTTACATTTTCTAATACCATCCTTGATGCCTTTTTCAGAGTACTGTAGTTTTCAATGTAAAGGTTTTTACTTCCTCTTTTAGCTTTATTCCTTGGTATTTCTTTTTTAAAATGCTATTGTGAAAGGTGTTGTTTCTGTAATTTCTCTTTTACAGTTAGTTGTGTATCGTATGCTATACACAACTAACAATTTAAATGTTGAATTTGTATGCAGCTATGCTACTGAATTTTATTAATTTTATTAAATCTAGAAGCCTTTGTGTTTTGGGGGTCCTCTTAATAGAATATAAGTCATCCACAAATAATGCTAATGTAATATCTTTCTTTCCTATCCTTATTTCTTTTATTTTATTCTCTTGTATAATTGCTTTAATACTTCCAGAACTATACTGAACAAGAATAGTGACAGTGAATATCCTTGTTTTGTTCCTGATTTTAGAATGAAAACTTTCAATTTATTTCTATTTAATGTGATGTTGGCTGTTGGTTTGTTATAGATGGCTTTTATCAGATTGAGATAAAGACCATATATTTCAATTTTCTGTAGAACCTGTTTTGAATGGGTTTTGAACTTTATCAAATGCTTTCTTTTATCTACTGAGATAATCATATCATATTTGTCTGGTTCATGAAATATGGTTTATTACACGTATTGATTTGTGTATGTTGACCCATTCCTGCATCCTTGGGATAAATCCTACTTGCTCATGGTGTATAATCTTCTTGATAATTTGATGGATAATGTTTGCCAGTATTTTACTGAGGACTTTTATGTCTATGTTCATTAGGGAGGTTGGCCTATAGTTCTCTTTTTCACTTAGACACTTCTTTGGTTTTGGCATCAAGGTAATTCTTGCTTCCAGGAATGAACTTGGGAGTATTGTTTCACTGCAGTATCATTAAAGACTTTGAGAAGTAGTGGAATTAGATCTTCTTTAAATTTCTTGTAGAATTCATTAGTGAATTCATCAGGTCCTGTTCTTTTCTTTGTTGGTAGGTTTTTAATTACATCTCAATTTCACTAATTAATATTGGCTTATTTAGAATCTTTTTATCTTCTTGATTCAGCTTTGTTAATTCATATTTATTTAGGAATCTGTCCATTTCTTCTATATTTTCTATCTTATTAGAATACAGGTTTCCAAAGTTGATATTGATGATTTGGATTTCTGCAGGATTTATTGTGATTTCACACTTTTCATTCCTTAATTCCATGGCTTTGAATCTTTTTTCTCCTCCTCCTCTTCTCCTCCTCCTCCTTCTCCTCCTCCTCTTCTCCTCCTCCTCCTCCTCCTCCTCCTCCTCCTCCTCTTCTTCTTCTTCTTCTTCTTCTTCTTCTTCTTCTTCTTCTTCTTCTTCTTCTTCTTCTTCTGCTTTAATAAGATTGGATAAGGGTTTGTCAAGTTTGTTTGTTTGATTATTTGTATTTGTTTCTTAGTGTCCATTGCATTAATTTATGC